>VZSF01003152.1:404312-552453 GCA_013398295.1 Chionis minor | reverse complement strand
GGGGGGAAGGAGGGGGTTGTGGCTTATGTTATAAAGGAGGCCAAAAAAATAAATAGATTAGAGCATCTTTTGGGGGGAGGGAAATCAGTGGGTCTGAGTCTTGGAGAAAGCTGAGGGGGGTTGTTTTGTTTTTTTGTTTTGTTTTGTGTGTGTGAGAGAGTGTGTGTGTGTTTTTTTTAAGAAGAAAAAAATAAAGGGAAGAAAATCCAGCAGAGAAAAGAAGAGAGAGAGGAATTCCAGCTGTGGAGGAATAGAGGAGAAGAAGACAGATAGAGGAGGAAGAACAGAGAAATACATTTCAACCAAGAAGGAATTTTGATTTATTTTATTTTTATTTGTTTTAAGGGAAAAAAAATCTATAAGCAGGAAAAAGAAAGAAAGAAAAAGAAAAAAAGAAAAGAAAAAGCAACTGAGAAGGGTTATAAAAAGAGCAAATACCAAGAAGGGTGAACAAGAGAAGAAAGTCAAGGCAAGGAGGAGCCCAAAGCTGGCAGATCGGGAGGATTTGCAGGGGAGAAGGGGGGGGAAGATTGGAAATGCAGCTCTGGAGTTTGCTGCTGCCTCTTGCGCTTCTCTGTACAGCCCTAGCCAGTGGACCCGAATGTGGGATGGACGAGCGCTCCCGCAGGGCAAGAAGGGACACCAGGCACAGCCGCCAGCTCCGCTACACGGCCCCGGGCACCTGTGCCACCAGGTTAGCCCGAGGAAGGCGCTCCACTGCTGGGCTGGAGCCTGGGCATGTCCCCCGCAGGAGGCAACAGCGGGAGGTAAAGGACGAAGAGGAGTCCCTTACCCCGAGCAGGGCGCTCTATTTCAGTGGACAAGGTGATCAGCTGCGGCTGAAGGCAGATATTGAGCTGCCCCGAGATGCCTTCACTTTGCAAGTGTGGCTGAAAGCTGAAGGAGGACAGAGATCTCCGGCTGTCATTGCAGGTAGGTAGTTCGTTGTGCCTGTGGCTGCAGCATCCCTTTTACGTTTCGGGAGCCGGCAGAACTGTAGGCGTGCGTGTGTATAGTATATGTGAGTGTACATTTAAATATGCGTGTGTGCCTTGCAACAGACAGATGTATGTGAGTGCATGTGCAAACATGCTCGGCTGCGTTTATTATATATATATTTGGTGAAATACCAGAGCTCGGCGAACTGTCTGAAAGTATATGCTCACAGAAAAAGTTATGTAAACTTTTACATAGGGAAACGGCAGTATCCTGGGGAGTTTCTTTATTTCTGCATGTACGGATTAAGGAGAGAGTGCCCTTATGGTAGGTTTTTACCTAGTTTTCAGGTTGGAAAACTGTAAATAGAACGTTGGAAAGTAGCTTGTATGTATGTATGAAAACAAACGTGTGTGTCTAGTGTGTGGCTGCAAAGAAATGCCTATCTAATGTCCTTATATGATTTCCTTAGTTTTATTAGCTTTTTAGTGTACTTCATTGTTACTTTTTTAGATGCAGCGTTAGCGTGTTGTTCCCAAAAAGCTATAAAGGAACTTTTGGCTATTGTGAAACCTGAAATGAATCAAGTGAGTTTATGAAGTTCCCAACCCCTCGACACTCAGCGAGGGCTGGGACTAGCACTGCAGCTAGAGGATGTGTTGAGTATTTTTGTCTCCCCTTAGCAATGGCAAGTGTAACACAAATGACTGTAAGGTCAAATAGCCCTATAAAATCATTTAGTACTCAAAGCAGCTACCAGTCTAAGCTGTCTGAGCTGAACAATAATGAGGAATATTGCACTTTTCTTATTTAAATTTTATGAGCCCGTCATGAATTTGGGTCCTTTTCCCGGCCGCGGTCGCTCCGTCTCCCCCTCCCTCCCGCCACCCCCCGCCCTCTCCCCGCTTTAGTGATAAAGTGCAGCAAAGTTGCCGTGAAATCGGATACTTTTCGGAGGGTTACAAACTCTTATAAATGTCGCCACATCCATCTTTGCTCTGAAGGAAGTCATAGAAAATGGAAATGCCCTTAGAAAAAAAAAAGAAAAAAGAAAACAAGTCAGAAAAAGAAGTTGGGGGGGGAGGGGGGAAGGAAGACATGTTTTACAGTTCTTTTGGCAAGGAGATTCCCTGAAAGTACAAAGTTTCCATGTCCTAGGATGCCTTAAAGAGACAGGGAGGATTTCCCCTTTCCCTTTAACTGGAGTGACTTCCTACCAGAAGGCAGTGGCTGCTGGTGCCGGTGGTGGTGCGGCGGCTGCTGCCCCAGCCCAGCTCCCTGCCACCCCACGGTCTTCTCCATCCCCGCTGCCCCATCCCTGAGCCACCGTCCTCTCGCAGGAAAGTTGCTTTGTCCCAAGGAAAACAGAAACTAAGATGAACTCAGCAGTGTGTTCCCTTAACTTTCCCCAATCCCAGCGGCTCTGCTCGCTCCTGAGGAGGGGGACGCGGTGTGTGTGGGGCTGCCGGGGTGGGCAGGAGACACTGGGCATGGGCTGGTCCCTTTTGCCTTTAGCAGGACAGGTGGATCAGTAATTTCATAGGTGAAATAGATTATTACTTGCTTCATTTCCCCTGGCTTTCTCATACTCCACTCTTCTGGTTCCCAGTCTTAACTTAAACACCAGGGCTCAAAGCGCTTCCCTTTCAAGTTCAGAAAGGCAGAATTTGGGTTTACATGGCTCTCATCAGTGGCAAAACACAGTCAGTGTGGTTTTTAATGTGTTTAATCCAACACCTAAGACCCCATGTTTGTCTTTGGTGCAAGTATATCTAATTCACACAATAGGGAACCTAGACAAACACACACAAAGATCATTTGTAGTAAAATACTTTAATTGGATGGGGGAGGTTGGGTTGTTGCCTGTATAAAACACTTGACCCATTTTATGCATGGAAATAACATTCCACTGTGAAAAATGAAAAGAAATGCCCCAGTTTAGCACCGTTGAGGTTGCAGCTCAACTCAGGAGGACTTTTGTGATTTTTATTTTATTTTTAAGCTCCCCTTCCCCCCCTCGCACGCACTCTTGAAGAGGAGCCAGGTTTGGCTCTGTGTGTAAACACCTGGAAGAGGTCCAAGAGGAACTCACTCGGAGTATCCTCCGCACACCACAGCCTCCCAGACCTGCAGCAAGCTTAGGGAGAGATTACGCTTCCCTCAATGAGGAAATCAAGGGTTCTGGCTGCCAAAACTCTTGGCTTTCTCATTTTCACTGTTTTGGGATGTGACAGACTCACATCCCTGAGTGTTCTGCTGTTGAAGTTGCATCTGTAGGACCCCACTGAAATCAAGAGCCCTGCTGGGTGTTTGGGGGGCCAAGGACTAGGTCACATTTGCTGACAGTGCCAGAAGTGAGTTTGTCCCCAACTTCCATCCCAGTTGCCATGTGGGAAACTGTGTGACTGTATAGATCCGAGGGAGAGGGCAGGATTGACCGGAAGACACCTCTTTTCCAAGTCCTCCTTGTATCTTCATTTACTTTCTGCCCCCCTCTGCCTGTGTTGACTGCTCCCCTTCGAGCCCCCCTTGCTGGCATAGAAGTAGCCACTACAAGTCTTGTAGGAGCCACTTGTGTGCCTATGGGGGAAGCCTGTTGCGTCTGTTAAAAATCTCATGTAGGACCCAAGTTGTTATCAGCTTCTACGTCTGAGCCCTGATATAACAGAGCTCTTCTGCTAATCCAGGCTACAGGAGTTTCTGTTTCTGTCTGGAGCCAACTCTCCTTACGTCACCCTCTGCTGCAGTATTCAATTTGTTTTCATAAATGGCTAATTTTACAGCGCTGTTAAGTGGGTTCGTCATTGTGCCGGGCCATGCCCCGTCTCTGATGATAGGCAGTCCTTGGTGCCAGGCTCTGCCAATTTTCACGCTGGTTGGCAGTGATGTTATTGCTGCCCTGTTTGACTTCACTGATATCTGCTCTGGCATTTGTCAGGGAAAGCTGTTGGGAAACTAGAAGTCTGACCCATTGATCTATGTTACGCAAAAGCTCAGAAGCATTTTCGGAACTGGGCTGCCCTCCGTGTGTGCGGCTCCCGCCACGCGGCTCTCCAGCGGAGGCAGCTCTCGGCTCGTGCATACTTGCCTCCCTCCCCTAGCCGCATAGTTCTTGGACAAACACTCCTTGGATGTGCGTACCTACCACACAGCACAGTACATCCCTCTTACAAACACACACATGTGCACATGGTATTAATCATTCAAGTTTGTGCACTTTCCCCTGTAGAGTCTTTGAATGCATCTCTAGTTGTGAATGAAGGAGTTAAGGTCCAGACTGTAGTCAAGTTAGGTAATCCACATGCCATGCAAAATAAGACGCTTCAAAGCGCCGTTGACCTTGCTTCTGTTGTAACCAAAGATATTTCAGTTCTACTGTGGAAATGCAACTCCATCCTAAGAAACAGGATCCTCCTGAGTCTCTGTCAGTGTGTTTCTGGTAGATGGCTTGGGAGCGGGATAGCTCATGTTTTCACAGGAATGAGATGTTGACTCTTTACTGGCTGGGAGCTGAGAGGAGCGGGATGAATGATCGGCAGCGGGAGCCAGAGTAAGAAGGCGTGCCTGCTCTGAAGAGTGAAAGTTATTTGTGTTTTGTTTTGGGTTTTTTTTTTCCCCCCCTTCCCGGTTTCATTCTCGTCTGTCTCTCTATTCCTCTGCCTGCCAACAGAGAGCATGATCCCAACTTAATAAAGCTTCATAGGTAAGGGAGTGCCTATGTTTTCCCAATTTCAGTCCTTGGTGAACACAAAACTGCAGTAGAATCCAAAGGGAAAGAAATGCCAAAATCAGCACAGTGGAGCTCACTTAAAGCAACAGCTGTTGTGTGTAAGAGACTGAGAAACATCTGTGTTGGGCTCCAATAATTGGGCAATTATAAAGATAAGTAATTGACACTGTGTAGGTCTGTTCCCTCTACATGGCTGAAGAATATATGTTTACTTTTGGGGGTTAATTTGGTTCCCTTCTGAAGTTTTGGAGTCTGATACTGAATTAATACACTTTGAGTAGAATTGGTGAGCTGGGTCCTGTCACCAGAGCTGATCCTTGTAGAGGACGTGTTGGGAACTTGAGGACATCTTAAGTAGAGGATTCACTTTGAGCTTCACTGGCATTAAAATAATCACTAGGTAGATAATGTAGCATTTTCTTGTCTTCAACAGCCTGTTGTCTTTTAATTGCATCAATTTTCTTGTTTTGATCTGTGACAAAGTACTAGAATGAAGGACTATAGAGTAAGTTAAACGTAAAGTTTGTAGTTCTGTTGTTTAATTAGCACTGGCGTGTGCCAGGTCGCATGGCGATGGGCACGATGGGCGGAGTGGAGTAACAGCTGGACCAAAGTGACAGGAGCTTGAACACCTGCCCAGATGCTCCTTCAGGGTGACAAGCCTCCAGTATACCGTTGCTGAAGGCTACAGGTAGTTGTGTGCCTTTGGCTTCCCTCTGGATGGGTTCAAACGATGATGGATCCGGATAAGGCATGACTAATAGGCCGCTGAAAAAACACGGCATAGCTTGTCACTTACTCAATATTTGCATTTGAACAGCACATTTCCTTCAGCCTGCAGAAGCTGGGACAAGAGTCAGAAGCTGGAAAAGAAAAAGAATTTTTCTTTCCATAAGACTTCCAATTTTAACTGGTCTTATGACCAGCGACACATTAGAGTCAGAACATTGAGTTAGAAGAAAGTTGGGGTTTTTTTTCTTAAAGGACTTACATGCAGGGTGCTCTAATTAATAAAATGATAATAAAAGAAAGAGGGAAATTTGACTCTGTGTGTGTGAAGGATGGTAAATTTAGATTCCTTACTGAGATATGGCTGCCTCCTGTAGGCATGGAGATGTGTCCCAGGCTGAGCTCACCTCTCCAAGCTTCATTTCAGCCTGATTTATTTCAAGCCAGCCTGTTTCAGCCGGAAAAACTCGCACGAGGCAGAAAGCAAGCCGAGGGGATGGTGTTTGGAGAGCGAGCGGGAGTGGGGCTCTCCTCAGGGATTTGTGGAGACGTCTGGAGAAGTGCAGAGCGGAGCTGCGGCGGGAGGGCCTCAGTGGTGAGGCTGAGAAGCAGCCCTCGGAGAGCCTTCGCACGCTAAGCCGTCACGGAAAGTCAGACCTGGTTGGTGATTCAGTTGCTGGAAAGTTATCCCATCGGGTTAAAGCTGCTCTCCAGGTCCCCATGTTGCCTCTCTGCATGGCACCAGGGGAGTCTTGCAGATGGCCAAAGGGATTCCGAGGCCACAGCCATGCTGAGTGGAGGTGGAGGTGCCCACCATCAACTCCAGCCACATGTGGCATAGTGAGGGATGTGCTTAGATCTCCAATCCCAGAGGTCTTGCTGAGTGCTGGAGCAGCTGGGAGGAGTGACACCGGCTCCCTGGGGACCCTAACACCAGACACCCCCACGAAGGTAGGTGCCTCTCACCTTTCTTGTGAAGAACAAGACAGGTCTCCGCTTTCAGAGAGGACCTCGGAGTTTGGCGATGCTGCTCCCTTGAGCTTCGTGTGCTCGTCAGCCTTTGCCAAGGGCGGGAGAGATCCTTGGCTGGGTGCGTCGAACAGCAAAGAGCCCAACTGCCAGCGGACACCTCCCTGGTCACTGGGGCCTGACCCCAGTTAAAGGCAGCAGGGCGATGCCAGCTGGGTGGAGCAGGGATCTTTGGTGGAAAAATGCCTTCTTTGGAGCCCAGGTCTGGCTGGAGCAGGATATAGGTGCCAGGCTCCTCAGGTCTGTCGCAAGAGAGGTGCAGCCACGCCGCCGGCCTGAGCGGCTTTAACACAAAAATACTGTAGAACCAACAGGTTTTAGGTGCTCTCAAGACCAAGGGATTAAGTGAGTGCTTTCACCTTGGATTTCCATTGCTCATGCTTGCCTGAGCCAGAAAAAAGAGCCAAAATATAGTGGCTTGTTTCAAAAAGACATATTGAAAAAACAAAAATAAACCCTTCTATGACTGGGGTCAGCTGAAATGTTCCCGTATAATAGTTTTGCTTCCAATTTTAGCTATTGTTTTTTCAGCTCCTCTTTTCTGTTCTGTGAGAGAAATTATAGGAGCAGAAGCAGAGAAGGGACCACCTGGGTTGCCAAATTCAGTCCCCTGCAGTGTCAGGAATATAACAGCAGATAATTAGTCCAAACATTCACAGAATATCCACTTTGTAGGTTCTGATGTAGCACAGGCAACAGAGAATTTCCCAGTGCTCTATTATAAACCAAAGATCTTTAGCTAAGACCAAAAGTCACCACTATAATGTAAGACAGGAAAAGAGAAGGACAGATTGACAACATCTTAAGTACCTAAAATCCAAAGCATTGGTTTAGAAAAGTGCTAACTATGAGAAAGAAAAACATTTGCTGGTAAAAGATATCAGCTTTCTTATTTTCAGAAAGTTAAAAAAGAATCAGGTGTTTTGACAGTTATGAAACTTCTATTGAAATTTTAAGTTAGAATATTTGCCAAAACCGATCCTTTCCCACAGATTATTTTGATTAATTTCCCTTTTTCCTGAGAAAAATATTTTATCAAACATTTCCCACCCTTCTCTGGTCTTAGTCTGTGTGGCAGTTCCTACATCCCCTCATAGTAAGAATAAACGCCTTCACTTTATTACATTTTTTACTTTTTCAAATTTTGTATTCCAGATTGTTTTGAAAATGGATCAGAAAAGTCTTGTTTGATCAAAACCCTCTACATTTTTCTCTCAGCTATATCAGGTAGTCTAATATCATCTTTTTCTTCATTTAACCTCGCCTCTCAGTACTACCACATTTTTCATCTGATACTGTCTTTACGTGATCAGTACACACTACTCTTTCTATTTCAAATACGCAAAATATATTGGTCTTTTCTATTTCCTAGGTTCTGACCATTTGCTTCATGCATTGTTTTGAGCACGTAAAAATTGATGGTGCTGTCCTTTTTGTTTCTTTGTGGTTTTTTTTCTGCAAAATGAGACTTGTAAAAATGAAGGTGTACCTTTTTTCTGACCTTACACTTATGTTGCTCTATGGGCATTTCCCTGCCTTGGGGTAGCAGCCACCTGGCTATGATTCTTAGTTTTATTTCAGCTTTCTGTGAAGAAGAAATGTTTGATTGTTCTTCTGCTGATTTCTATTTGTCCCTACATTTCTCTTCATTTTTCTCTGGTGTGAGCATGCGTGCACATACACACACAATTTCCAAAGCACCTTTGATTTTTTTTCCCAGATCAATGGAGCATTTAAACTCCACTGATCAAGGAAGAGCAGCTTGTTTATTTCCCCACATACTCTGACACAAGTGGCAGATCTTGTAAACTGCTTTGATTTGATGTTAGTGCCTATTATAAAGTTTACTCTCCCCAAAGCCATCCGTGAAGTCAAAGTACTCTTACTCTGCACATGAGCAGAGCAGAACTCAAAAGGCGAGTTGAAAAGAGAGCAAGAATGAATATCTTACCACAGAATTTAGTTTTCTACTATTCTGGTTCATAATGATCAGAACAATGTGCTTAACTTGAGGACTGTTCAGCATCTATAAGGTTGCCAGCACCAACTGAGGGTGCACTACGGACCATAGTTAAAACTGAAAAATACAAGTTGGATTATCCCTTGGTGAGAATAGGGCTGGATTCATGGTGTTAGATTTACGCAGGCAGCATGGATTTGATCCTAAACCTGTTCAAGATCACGAAAAAATACCATCGACCTCGTCTGACTCTGGCTTATGCTCTGATTTCAGAGCATCTGTCCTCTAGAGCCTGGACCCTTCCACGGTCCTTGCTTTCACATCCTTTATTTTCCTGTCCTTTCTTGCTTTGGATACAAGAGAAGAAGAATTGCGAAGCCCTAACGTCAGAGAAGTTGGACAGAAGAAAGGGACATGTTTATTTTAGTTGGTTTTGCTATACTCCAAATCCCACTTTGGCCTCTTTCTCTTTCAACCTTTCTCNTTTTTTTTTTTTTTTTTTTTTTTTTTCTTCAGGGTTAAAATGAGCACTTATTCAAAACATGCTGTCAGGTTTTCTGTTTTGCTGGGTGATGTAAGTGTGTAACTTTCCCATCCAATCCCTCCACCCTCTCTTATCACCATTCTCGTCTCGGTTCTTTCTCTACTATCTGGTGTCCTTGATTCCCCCGTCTTTCCCTTCTTCCTGCTCCGCGCAGTTGCTGGTTTCCTCTTCCCCAGCAAGCGTGTGCCAGGGGTAACCCTGCCCTCTCTGTAGTTCTCATCTTCTTTTGCCTCGGGAGGGTGGCGTCCCCTCCTCGCAGACCAAGGGTGGCCACCAGGTTGGTGGCTTCAGCCAACTCGTGTTGGAAGTGCAGTGGGAGCAGAGGGTGAGCAGGCTGTGTGTCTGTGTGCTTAGTCAGGCACACGCTCATGCGCCTTTTCCGGGAATTATTGATATTGTTCTGTTTAATATCCATCCTAGCAGTACACAAACAAGGAGCAAGCGGTTGTTCTCACAAAAAGGGGAGTGAGGGTGAAGTGAAACTGAGAAGCATCTGGAATTGGCCTGGTCAAGCAGCATCTGAGAGATATGATACCAGCTCATGAAAGCAAAAGAATTGCTGTGTTAGAGAAGAAAACCACTCTGTTCTTTGCTGATTAACTCCTGGGGTCTGGTAGGCTTTCCTTGAGTCTTCCTTTTGAGTGATACTTAAGGCTCTTTTATCTCTTCTCCTTCCTCTCCTTAGCCGTGTTTTTCCTCCTTTTCCTTATCTAATTTATTGTCTCTTTATTTGCTTTAAATCACTTTCCCATACGGATTTCTCTCTGACCCATCTTCCCCTCCCTCATCTGATTCCCGGGAGTCTTCTTTCGTCATGGAATTGGGAGAAGAGCAGCCCTGTTCCTGACACGGAGCATCAGCTGCAGGCCTCTTTCCTCCTTCGCTTTCTGCCGTGCCTATTCTCTGCTGTTAGTGTTGGAAGCATATTTACAAAGATCATCCATTGGATTGAGGAAAGAGATCTTATCACCATTGTTTTGTTTGTTTTATTTAAGAAAGGGAAAGAAATGGAAAGGCCTTCACTGTTACCACTGTTACTTAGTTTTGAATGTAGGGTTTTTTTCTCCTGTTCTAATGTATCCTAGTACGGTTACTTTCGTTTATCGTTGCAGTAAGATTGTGGCTTTGTGGTCCTGATAACTGCCTCGAAACATCCTGCTGATGGTGGTGATAAGTTTCTCAGGCATGAGAGAACATTGCCCTGAAAATCAGGGAAACTGAGGAACAGAGGGATGCTCTTGATTTGTCCAAGATTTGGCAGTGTATTGGTGACAGAGCTAGAAGCAAATCCCAGCAGGCTTGGCTTTTTGTTAAACTCTTCGGGTTTTTTTTAGGGGCGATGATAGTTATTTCTCAGCTGAGGTTGTTTTCCATGTGAAGTTTAACACACCCTAATTCCTGTAAGATGTTTCCTTGGAGCTGCTGCTGCTTCTTCCCTGGGTAATTGTTGTGCAGAGCTGATGGTGCTTGTGGAGTCTTTCACCTGGTGTCACACTGTTGAAAGCACTGGCAACACGGCGGATGGGTGAAGAAGGCAGCTGGCATTTGTGACATGAGCTCTTTGGAGAGGGCAGAAAATCAGGTGGTCTGGAATTAATATCTCTGGCCTAGACGTGCCGGTGCAGTTTGAATCGGCACGAATTATTGTATTTCTCAAATGGAACAGCGTATGTGGCCCATAATGGGAGAGAAAAGCAAATATCACTGAAGTCCCTTAGTTCAGAGTGCTCTTGTTTAAATTCGAATACTTTGATATTTTTGATACATCTGCACATTGATTAATATATTGACTTGCTGAAACAGCATGTAAAATATGTAAGTTGTAACTGCTAAGCGTGTTCCTAGGAAACGCCGAAAAATCTGTCGCTGGCTATCTCAGGTTATTAATTAAGGGCAAAAAAAGCTCGTTTACCCTATAGTTAAATACGGAGCAGGTGAGGGGTTGCAGAAGGGGCCTTGGACACACATGTTAGTGCCTCAGGCTGTTTTGGGGAGGGTCATCATCGAGCACACGCTCTCATGGCTAAACAAGCTGCGTTTCTGTCGGGAGCATCATCAGGGAGGCTGTACATCATTCAGTCCACGCGATTTTGTTCTCAATTCAGCAGCATCTGTGCTTATGGAGACGGAGGTGCTAAGGCTGGAATCTGGAGCTTGCATTACTACTGTCTTACATTGCATCTGTTCTCGTGGATAAACAGAGCAGCCTCTCTGAGGTCAAAACGGCACCTTTCACCAGTGATAATTTAATGGGAATTATTTTCAGCGTAAACTAGACAAGAATTGGAAGCCTCCTGTGCTGTAGCTCATGAATGGAGATGTTCAGGGAGAAAAGGAGTACTGGGAGAAAAAGCAAATGTTAACTAAATGGATTACACACACGATTTTGAAACATGTACTTGGCAGAGGGAAGGGTGAGCAGTACAAGCCAGATTCTGCTGTTGAACACACCAATGTAAACCTAGAGTAACTCCTTTGGAGAGGAAATCAGGAGGGCTGCTCCAGACCGATGAACATGTAGAATTTGAGGCAGAGACAGCGCATGCAATGGGGAAAATGAACAAGCTGAGGAGTGGATGTCACAGAGAACAACCTCCAACCACCGTCACTGCTGTTGATGGTTTAATTTGGGTGTGTAATGGTTATGGTGATGCAGTAGGAAACATTTGTACAATGTGGGGTTGTTTTTATTTTTTGGAGCATTTTTCTGCATATACCTATCATAATCCCTCTAGACTGTGAAATCAGGCTGTATACTGTTTTTACAGTGAGCCCTTTGTGTTTCCGGCAACAAACACTTCTGAACTCTGCTCTCCAGTCTTGTGGCCCCAAACTCCTTCACCCCGTCCCATACTGTCCCATCTCCAGCAATAATATCCCCTCCTCTGTTTATAAACAAACACCCTCAGAGGAAGTTCACAGGAAGAAAAGTTAGTTAATGAAAATCAACCACGCACTCAGGTCCAGGCTATGGGTTGGAGCCAGCAGGGTTGCTGGATGTTTCCTACCCTGCATCTGCTCGTAGCAGTTTCTTTGATGAGATGTCTGCCTGTCTGTCTAACTACGCGTCTTTCTCCTCTTTTCCCATCATCACGGAAAATATGAAAATAGAAGGAGTAAAATTATAGTCTCAATTTGCTTTAAAATCGGCACGGATGGTATTCAGGAACCCTGAGCAGGGAGGCTAGCTTCAATGAACTTGTGGAATTGCTTCTTGATAAATCCACTGATTTTTCCCCACCTCCCTTTTAAAAAAAAAAACCCAAAACCCCACCAAAACTGAAATCTAGATTCTGGCTCCTGGCAAAAATGTTGCTCTTCAGTTGCGCAAAGGCTGTAAAAGGACTAAAAGAGCCCAAAGGATAATTGTCCTACTATAGTCTGAGCACGAGGCTGATACATCTGGTGTTGCACATCACTTGCACAGAACCACCAGCTTAAGGAGGCAGGAGTGGGCAGGAGCCGAGGAAGCAGATAACACGGGGCTGGGTAGTCACCGTGAGCTCTGGAGCAAGGGACAGATAGGTATGGTAATGGTGTCTTCAGCTGGAAAACACAAAATGCTTTAATGTGCTCCAGAGAACTTCCAAAGCCCTTCCAGCACAGGGGGAATGCAAGAAATAGTCCATTTTCTCATGACTGCTCCTAGGTTTTGCCTTTAGTACTGCACCTTGGTGGTCTCAGTGAGGGAATTATGTGTTTTGTTTCCTTCCAGGAGACACCGGTGTCCTCTAAAAAGCCTTTCTGGCTGTTCAAAATGTGTGAGTAAAATCATCATGTCAAGAAAACCTCCAGGAGCAAGGGAGGCAGCACAGGTTCCTCACCTGAGCAGAGTTGTGGTATGAATGCAGTGCTCATGTCACCGTCCCAGGCTCCCCCTTGTCCATAAGAAGCGTATTTGGAAACTGGGAGTAAGGGAGTTTTTATAGCTATAATAGATGTGAAAATTGTGGTCCCACTTCTAGTCCTAAGAGCCTCAAAGATTTAGATGTATTACAAAAGGTTTCCAGTGCTGGCAGAATCTCCATACTTTAAAATGGAATGGTTTAAAGTAGTCTTATCTGTTGCTTTTTGTTGAAAGAGCAGTTTCTCTTATTGTACAAATATTTTCTGGCATGTAATTAATAGCATTATCTGTGAGACTATTCCAGTGTGGTCTCTCCACCTCCCACCCCAACGGGGGAAAGACAATCAGAAATGAGCATTTCATATTGCATCATGGACAAAGTTTATCAGTTGTTGCACAATCCCTTTGCTTGTGAACAGATTAAATAAAGGGAGGGGGCAGAAGTGGACCTGATTTATACTGGTGAGCTTCCTCCAAGAATTCCAGGATAACTATCAACAGTATCTCCTAGGAGGAAAGTTGAGCGATTCATTCTTGCCCTTTGAAGAGCTCTGAGTTAATGAAGAGCAGAGTATCTTCTGCTCTTCTTTCGCTGGGAAAGACTGGAATTCCCCAAAGTCCTCTTGCTAGAGATGGTTTAATCAAACAGACTGTTTACATTGTGCGTCTCACCAGAGGCAATGCTTAAACAGGGGTGGTCTTCAGCTATATGCTGTAATACTAGGGGTTTATTTTATTTTATTTTAAACATCAGCATACCATCAGTTTTACTGGGAAATGGCCATATCCAAACACCTGCAGGCTCCACGGAACAGGCCAGAGAGGGTAGCAACAGCAACTGCATCTCACAGAGGCAAAATGATACTGTGAGGAGTCTGTGTTTCTTCTCCGAAGGTTTCTGCAGGGTTGGGATTTGGCAGCAAAGTGGGCCAGGAGCACTTGAGTTCATGGAAGCCCCTTGCAGCTGTAGGAAGCCGAGCACTGGACCAGACTCTGCCCTCTGCCTCAAATGCTGATGGCAGAGGCAGAGAAGCAAGAGCCTTTCTACCCCAACCATGGGTTTTGTGTCACGCTGTGATGGCCAAACTGTTTTGGTTAACATCCCCTCTACCAGTTTCTGTTCTCTAATACTTAAGAAGGCACTAAATGAAATGGGAAATTTGTATTTCATGAGATAGAGGGAAGAAAGAAATGACATCAGGATGGCTCTTCCTACCATCACCCATCTCTCCTCTCCCCTCCCCTCCCTCAGGATGAACATCTCTTGCACCTATATCAAGAAACCAACACTTTATTGCACATCTGTATGTCTGAAATGGGCCATAAACCTTGAGTCACGATCTAAACTTGTGCTCAGATACAGTTTTTTTAAAAATTCTTTGGTATCTTCTGGAAGTGATGTATTTCCGCTCCCCATGCACAAGATTTTCTGTGCATCATTGAGGAGGATGCACGTAAGTAGGCAATGTGGCCAGCATTCTTCCAAACCCAAGCAATCCCACCAGCTGTTCAGCAGGGATATTATTTATTGGGAACTGTCAATGTGTTCAACACATGGTGTCCTTTGCACTGACGAGCTCGCAGCCTGGCTTTTATGGCATTTCTCTGACACTTGTCAAACACTGGTGACAGGGCAAGCTTGACGAGACACACGTTTTTATGTGAAAATTATTACAAAAGGGCATTGCAACAAGATGTTCTGTAAGGAAAGGAGAGCCAGAGACTAGCTGGCAGAGAAGAAAACAAAGGCAGTTGCAAAGGGTAGAGGCTTCTTTTTGACTGGTGGCTTCGGGAAGAGAACAGAGGTTTCCTTCAGTGATAAATTAGATGCTTTGGGAGAAACAAAGTGTATTTGTTTCAGCAGTGATGAAACTGCTGTATGAGAGAGAAGCAGGCTCCCTCTTCTGCTAATTCAAGCTGCTTATTTTGTGGCACAGTGCCTGGAGGTGCACAGGTTGCGCTGGGATTTTAGTTCCTACTTTGCAATTGCTCTGAGGTGCCTTCAGCTCTGTCCTTCCCATCTGTGAAGGTGGGATAATGGTTCTCGGCAGCCCTCAGAGAGATGTTGTTTGTAAGGATGAGGCAATGACGTCAGTGCAGCGCTTTGATCACCTATGATGCTGTAAATGGCAAATGCCACCCTGTTGTACCAAAACGCTCATCCAAGAAGTCCCTTTGGCCAGGGTCGTGCTAGGTCCCTGCAATGCTGTGCTACTATAAAGAGAAGACTGAGGTTGTGGAATGCCGAAGAGACAAAAAGACAAAGGTATATCTTGCCGATCTCAGACTTATCTATTTGTCCCATCTTTTTTCTCTTGACTTGTGTAAGCTCGTATTCATGAGTATCACAGGTATTTATTTTCCTCTACTGAAAAACAGAGCTGTTGCCTGAACAGTGTGACTCTGGCCACATTCCCTCCTATTCAGCACAATGCAATCTTGGCTCTTTACTAGTTAATATTTTCTGTCAACAACCTGCAAGAAACCAT
Source organism: Chionis minor (assembly GCA_013398295.1). NCBI lineage: Eukaryota > Metazoa > Chordata > Aves > Charadriiformes > Chionidae > Chionis > Chionis minor. Next base: position 537,189 of record VZSF01003152.1, on the reverse strand, counting down.
AAAATCAGTGCTGATAAAATTTGCAGATGTTGCAGAGTTCAGGGAGTGGTAAACAATGACCAAAACAGGACTCTCATTTGGGTGTTTTCAAAAATTGATAACATGCAAACAGTATGCATTAGAATAAAGCCAAATGTGAAGTCATACATACGGAAAGATGGACGGCAGATCATACCTAAAGGATGGATGGTGGGGGAAGGGTCTTTCACCTGGAAGCGAAATATGTAGGAGTAACTGCGTGTTGGAATAGATAAAGCATGGAAAAGTGAACTGCCAATGTGATGCTGTGGCCAAAGGTTTAGAGTCATCGTTGGCTGTGTAAACAAGGAAGCATTGAACAGGGCTGGGGAGGTTGTGTTATCCTTGTATTGACACTGGAGTAGCTGCTGCTGAAGTACTTTGTCCAGTTCTGGTGTCCACGGTTTGAGAAGGATGTTGTATGAAAGCGGATTTAGAGAATAAAAATGAACCATGACAATAATTATAGGATTTGTAACGAGTCTTAAAGTATTTGACTCAAGAAGATTAAGAGGTGACTTGATCATCATGATCTTTAAGTATATGCTTGGGGCACATTAATCTGATAATTGGAGGTTGGAAATCTAGTAATAAGGGATATGGGTAAATCCAATGGGTGCACGTGGAGACTAAGAAACTTCAGAACAGAGACAAAAGGCAGTATTTTAGCCTTGAGAGTCGTCAGTCACTGAAAAACCTTTCTGAGTAGAATGGTGGAATATCTGTCACCATAAATTTCAAATTAAAATTCAATGTTTTTCCAAATTACAAGTTCTTTAAAGAGGAGTTAATTCAGTCCTCACCCTTATTGTGTCTGAGTGCTTCTAACATCAGATTATTCTAGGGTTTTCAGCTGTTACTGCAAAGATAATTGAAGCCGATAAAGCACAGGTAGCACTAAGATGCTAATTTCAAATCCTCTGATTTTCCAGTATGGCTATGGATTCTGCTTGACACTAGTAGGATATTTCTAATCATTGTAATATTCCCAGCTCTTTGTAGGGTCTTCTGGGCATCACTATAGTTGAACGGTCAGGCTGAGTTTCATATGATATTGTTAATCTTACTTAGATTTTGTCCCTTTTGACCAGGGACCTAGCATGACTTGATTTTTGCCTTCAAAACACTCCAGTATGCTAGTCTGAGGACAAGCTGAAAAACAAGACTTGGAATCTTCTCTCATTGAGGGTACTAAGAATTTTACTGTTGACTTCAACGAACCCAAGAATTTACCTCCAGAATACAACCTTCGGGGAGCAAAGTCAAGGTTTCCCTCTGGAAACCGCAGCATTGACAACATCAGGACTGTGAAGCTAACATAGCAGAGATCCATGAAAAACAAAGAAGTGGATGAGACAGCAGAGAATTAGCTTGGGATGATGTTTACTTTTCGTCTCCTTGCTGGATGGTCTGTCAGTCTCAGGGCAGAACAGCAGTCCAGAGGGGTATATAGGCTGTATGCTGAAATGACCTATTCCTGTGATTTTGGCTGAGTTGCAAATATAGACCAAAGACCTATCATAGGTAATTAGTGTTCTGAGATAGGATTTCATTTTACTTGAGCCATCTCCAGCTGGAGACCATTCCTCAAAATCCAAATTTAAGCCAAGTGCTCAAAATGCCCCGGTCGGTTCCCTCAAAGCCATGTGCTCGTGTATATATAGGCCTACGTACAGGGAAAGCAGTACATGTACATGCTATGTTGTTAGTCTTCATTTCTTTGCTTCCAAATTTAACCAGAAGTGGAAGGGCTGAAATAACATAAGAAAGGTTGGACATACGATATTTCCTGCTGCTCAGCTAAACACAAGAATTGCCAGAAATCTTCCAAGGTAGCTTGTTTCTTTTACATTTTTCTCCCAGTTCTGCAGACTGAGAAGGTCAATTACTTTTGAGAAGCATTTGACTTTGGCAACGCTTATGGAAAGCGAAGTAGAATTATGACCTTTTGGAGGGCTGCCCATCGCTGTCCCATCTTGTCCTTTAAGAACTAAAGGCTGAATTTTCAGCTACAGCCTTCGGTTTAATAGGTGTGAATTTGTTTCTGTACACTTCTAAGACATTGTGAGTACCTGTGTGAGAATTTTCTTTTAGATGTCTATTTATTTGTGCTCACAGATCAAGTGATCGCCGATAATTGTAGAGCAGAAATACAGGCTCAGGTACTTCCAGGAGGAAAATCATACCAAAACAAATGAAATTGGATTCAAACTGAGCAGAAAAATAGAGCTCTAAAATTATATACTTAGGTTAGTACGTGGTGACTACAGCCTATCTGGAATGCATACTATAATAGTTATATCATGTTAGAGAGGCAGGTTTTTTTTTCAGCAGGATGTTTCCTAGAAAGCAGAAATATCTCTGTGGTTTGTGTATGGGTTTGGAACTTGTATGCAAGTATGGAGCGGGGAATGTGAGGCATGAAATAGTCATGATTAGAGAAGGCCCGGATCCCTTTCAAAAGCGACAGCAGAAAACAGGCACAATGAGCTCTGTTCTGCCTGCTGTTAGGGCATGCTGCTCTGTGTATTGCGTCGGAGACATTTCTTTCAAGGTTGGTGAATTCCTCGGTTGTTTCTATTAGTACAGGAAAGATGCAGTCATATGGGAAAGCCAGATGCAATAAGATATTTGAGTCTGGATAAGATCTGAGGTATTTTTACAATGAGATATTTAATTCTCACAGAGGCAAAGACCTCGCATGGTATAAATCAGTGTAAATGCACTAGAACTGCTCAGTTTTGCACTTGAAAAGTATCTGCCCAAGAATGCTCTCAAAATCCAATTAAATAACTAGAACTGTTTCATGTGGAAATGCCCCTCAATTACAAAGACAAGTCTAAGCTATCATGATGTGATTTTTACAGTCTCCTTGCAGGGTGCCCTAGTTTGCATTCATGGAATTTTTTGTTTTTGTTTTGTTTTTGTAATAATGTGGATGTTGGCCATCTGTCTGATCCTGGAGAGGTTGTAAGGTTGTCGCCGCTCCCCAGGTCTTCTTCCCACTCCCTCATTGATCATAATGTTTGATTTAGGTGCCACTAGATTTCCTTCTTTGTTCTCTAGCCTTAACCTCCCCCCGACAAACACACATGCATTGTGCAATGGTGTAAAAGCTCTTCTCTCTGCAGCTGGGAGTAGTAACTGCTCAGCTGGTTCCAGTGCTGCCCTAAAGCTGCTGTAAAGGTCAGAGACAAGGGAATTCTAAAAAGCAAAACAAGCTGTGTTGTTGTCCCCCCTTCAATCCTGGCTGTGTATTTTGATCAGCACCGCGAGCAATCTCCTGCGTAGACCTCCACTTCTCGCTGCTCCGCGTTTCTGGCCATCGAGGGGGTTCCGCAGGGCGGCATGTCGGGCGTTTTTCCAGCACGACTCCAGGCTTCGCTGCTGCTGCAGCTGATTGACTTGCGGTGCCTGTCAGGCACAAAGCACATTTTGAAAGGAAATGCCATATTGAACTCCCAGTGAGCTGATGGGTATTGTGCACGGTCATCTGATGGCACAGATGTGCCCCTAATAATCCTTCCAGGAGAACGTTTCCTCCTGGGATGCTCTGGCCATCTGATCTGCTCTGAGGTATGCTGACCTATCTTGACCCACTTTATGATCAATTCTCTCTGCTGTTTTCTAAAAGGAGCCCAGAAATACCACTTTATCATTTTGATTGCCTGGAAGTTGTGGTACTTACATGTCTGTTCCTTCCGTAGAAGATACTCTCTGTGTTTGCTCTCAAGCATTAACTCATACAAAAGGGACGAAAGCCACTCCGTGTTAGGATGCACAAGAGTAAATTTCTCTGTAGAGCTCTGATAGCTAACCAGCATTTGGCTAATAGTGCGGGGAGGAGGAGGAGACGTGGAAGCAGAGGTAACGTATGTGCCACCAAGCATGTTGCTGGGTACATTCATCCGGGTGTGCAGAGCGACCCTTCTGTTGGTGTGCCATTGTATTTATGTCCTCCTTGGCAGGTTTGTGTGTGCTTCCAGTCTTGTGTGTATTGTGCATGCATCTGTGAAAGAGGGATGATTTTCATGCGTGCCTCTTGATATGTATCCCTGTGTTTTGCAATATCGGCTTTTAAAGTGAGAATGAGGTTAATGCCGGATTTCTCTAAAGGTGAATACACCGTCTCAGCTACAATAGGAGAGTTAATTCGTAACATGGTGGTACTGATCAGTGAGCATAGATAAGCTTGGAAGTTGAGAGGTGTGTTAAGGTCCCTTTGAGCCCAACCAACAAACTTATTGAGGGCTTTCCATTCCCGATATTTGAAGGATATTTGGGTTTTCGTGGACCCTAAACTCTGCTTCATTATCAGTGGGCCACACTGGAGTGTCTAAAACTGGCAGCCACCAACCTGAATTCTTCTCTGAATCAAGCCTGATGCAAAGCCTCCCATATGTGTGACGTACGCCAGTGAGTCTCTGAAGGAAAATGCTGATGGCTGCAGAGTTTATGACTTTAAGTTAAGTAGTATCCAAATGAAGCCTGTCTGTACTATCTTAACACTGTCACTATGTCTGTATATGTTATGATCATCTCTAGTAACATGGACATACACTGTTTTTCCAAGCTTTAAGCAAAAATATTGGGTTGTTTCTGCGAACAAGGCAGGAGAAATAAATTGTTTTTGTAGATATTAGAAAACCCTTACCCTTGTTCTCTGGAATGTTGCCGTGGTCCTAAACTTTATAGCAGGGACTGAAGTTTGACCCTTGCAAAGGATGTGCTTTTTGCTCTCCATCTAAAAACCCACCTAAACCTACTTATTAGATCATAAACAGCCACAGTTTGTTAACCAAGTACCAGTCTCCGCTGGATCTGCAGCTTTATTGTGAAATGCCTAGGGAGATCCAGATAAGAAGCCAACCTTCCCGGTAATGCTTGTTTACGCTGATGCTGTATACAAAGGAGCCCTTGCAAAAGCAATACCCAGTCCAAGGATGACCCTGTTATAATACTGCAAGGACTGAAGCTCGCTCCTCTGTGCCATCTGGTTACGCAGTGTTGTGTGTTCACTTACACCTCAAAATCCTCACAATCTAATAATTTCTCACTCACCCCAGCCTACCAGATCTGTTTGCAGTAGGCTCTTATATACTGTTAGCGGGTATATTCTCACAATAGGCTCAGTGAAGTGTCACTAATATGATTGTCCATGCCAGTGGCTGCTCTGTCGCAGCCTACATGATTTTGTTATCAGAAGGGAAGGATTTATGTAATGTTCATAACTAACCAGCTACTACAAATTCATGTTTTGCTGTTTTACCTGTTCCCACCTCCCTGTTTTCAGGCTTCAAGGTATCTCATTGAGCATATAAATGACTCGGAATTTGAGAAACAGTAAGAATATATGCTGAATTTAATGTTAAATGGCAATGACATAAAGATTTTGATATTGCAAAGAGCCTTGGGCCAAATTCTCAAGATTAAATAGGCATAGCTGTATTAGACTCTGCATTTCTACACGATGAAGATCTTGTCTTTCATGTCAAACCAAAAAGAACTCCGTCCTTCTGTCTCAGATCTGAGTCTTATTGCATAGCTTGCAAATTATACTATCTGGTGTGAATTCAGCTAGATTGATAGCAACAGCAAACATCCCATTTTTGCTCGCTTAAGTAGTACATTGCCACCTGAGCAGGTCTCAGGTGGTTTGCTTGAGCCACTCCTCATCCCAGGGGGCGACCTCAGGAGGCCTCTTAGCTGTGTTGGAAATGGTATAGACAGAGATGTTGCCTTAAGTACTCTGGACTTTGAATTATTTAACTATTGTGGAAGGAAGTGGGGGCTGGGGTAAGCATGGCAAAGGAAAACAGAGATTATTTCTCCCTTTTGTAAAACTATATTGGGTTCAACGTCATACCACGAAATATCCAGTGCAGAACTCAAGAACTGCTCCAATGGATCTTCGTTGACTTATCCAATTGCATGGAACATGGGGATACTTAACCCAAATCTGTCGGGTTTAATTATTTTCCTCTGGACAGATAAAAGCTTTCTATAGGTTCCTGTAGAATATTTGCTCTTTCAAGCGTTCTTCTGTGCTTTGATACTAAACGATTAAAGCATGCTAAAGAAAAAAACAACCCCAACCTTTAGCTCCCTGTTCTTGGGCCCCCTGACTGCAGCTTTGATTGTTGACCTAAATTCCCCTTTCATAACTGAGTCCTGTCACCTCTGGTTGTAGTCTCCCAGCAAAACAGGCACGGCCAACTTTCAGAAGTGCAGGGCGCTGTTTTCTGTTCTGCCTTGCACGGCTGTGACGGGCTCCGCAGCACACCTGATGTGTTCAAAGTCAAACTGACCTCCTTCTTCCCCTTCCCCCCGCCTCGCAGCTCCTGGGAAGGAAAGCATAACAAGTCCTCCCCCCACCCCTCTTCCCAGTGCTCAGCAAAGCGAGGCAACTTTTTCTGCATAAAGAATTAAATTCTTAGGTAATTCTATGGCAGGGCTGATTAACGGGAAGATTGCTGTTAGCAAGACGCACGAAATTGCACTGGAGTGAGGGAGGGAGGCCTGGAGTCTGTTATTGATAATATTAAAGTGGATTACAGCAGCTTGCATGGGCTACTTCGGCCTCTCTTCTTTCAAACTCTGCCCACAGAGAGAGCTACTTATGACTCCAGCAGCCACAGCCTCTAGCTGTGAGTTCCCGTTTCTCTGTGGCTGCTGCTGATAAACATCTGCTCCAATCTCGGCATCGCAAGCTCGGTTACAGCAATGCCTCGTGTCCTTACCCAGGACCTTCTTCCAGAAGTTCAGCAGCTGATGCTACATGCTGGGCTCATACTGCCAAATCCTGTCCAGCCCACAGGGCCCACGCAAGGACATGGCTCCATTTAAGTCCCCAGCGAAGTCCTGAAAACAAACTGGGTTATAAACCATGCACTGGCCTTGGTTAGGGCCTCCTGGAAGAGGTCAGATGGACAGTCTTATGCTGGAGCAATAATGGGTCAGTAGCAAGAGAACTGAGATCTCACATGTCAAAAAAAAGGAGAGACTAAAATGTAGTCTGGTTTTCCATGTTTGGCTTTTGGCATTGGGGCTTTGGAGCTTAATTTTCCATCTTTCCTCACTCTTTTGATGCCCAGGAATTTACTTTTCCTATAAGGGACAAACATCATGGGACTGCAAGGAGCCTTGTGGGCTACCAAACTCTGCCTTTGGCCAAGCACACTGGAACGTGGCATCTTACTCCGTTCCTGCACATCTCTGGAGTTGTCTGAAAAGTGACTCACTCCTTTGTGGGGAAGGAAGGTTACCAATGACTCTTACTGGAAAGCTGAACTAGCGCCTCTTGGGGTTTTTTTTTTTTTTTTTTTTTGTAAAAGATAAAATTCTGTCTTAATCCCTTGGGCTTCAGGAACGGGAGCTTTATGGGGAAAAAATCGTTCGGACTAAGGAGTTAGAAGGGCTGTCAGTATTCATCTCAGCTGTAGCCCCATCCCTTTCTAGCAACACAGGGCAAGCAGAAGTGAGGAAAACTGTTTGCTGCTGTATGAAACTTGTACATATTTTTTTAATCTAATTGCTGTGGAGAAAACAAACATCAGTTTTATTTCGCACCATTTCTTGGCTCAGAAACATCAGGCATATTCGCCAAATTGTGGTTTTGCAGTCATTGGCTTGAGTCTCATTTACCATGAGGCCTCTTTACACCACTCTTGGTTTGTAAAGGGATATTAAGTAGCTAAACATGTCCTCTACCGCATTATTGTAAGGAATTCTTAGTGTAAATGAGAATCTAAATTCTGTATGTTTTTCATGTAAATGTTGATTGTGGTCACAGCTGAATTTTGAAATTCGGAGTGTCAACCATTGTGAGGGGTGATTTTGCTCAAAAACAGCCTTGTTTGGGGTAAGAGAGGCCTCTTCTTGTTCAAAATGTTCTTAATTATGTCTGAGAAATAACTCATGGCTATGGAACCTTTTACTAAATTGAAATAAATTGTGAAAACATCAAATTATTCAGTTTTCAGAAGTTCTGGCAATTATTTCACATGTCCCTCTTCCAATGGCTTTGCCCTTATTAGTTGTCATAGAAGAAGTAATAAATTCTTTTATTATGACATCCAAAGTCCCAGCTGAAATTAGTTTCATTGTGCTGGGGACAAAACGGAAAAGTGACACTCCCTTAGCCGGAGGATTCTTAGTCTAAAGCCAAAAGTAAGTGAAGGATTGGGAAAGTAGGTACAGCATACAAGCAAAAGAAGGTCATAAAGAACTGGTGCGACTTTGCAAGTTATAGGGAGTGTGGGTTTCTTATCCGTTTTCTTACTCTCTTTCCTTTCTCTTAAGAATAAAGCAAGTCTTGCTGCTGAAGGGATTGTGTTCAGTCCATCTTTTCATCAGGAGTTGGATGTCTGTAATAGTAAAAGTTTGAGAAAAGAATACTGTACGTGGCAGATGGATGCAGTAATGACCTTTGCCCTAAACTAGAAAATGTAAGGAACTGGAATAGTAGACTGTTTTAGTTCAGCAGCTTTCATACTGGCATGTTCAGTGATGTCCCTATTGTCACTGGTTTTTTTCTTTTTCTGCCCTCCTTTGGCTCCCTGTAAATCTTGAATTGATGGCAGCTGTTTGAGCCAAACTCAAGACACGTTGCATCACATCAGGGTTTAAATGCTGAAAGGCAAGGGAGGATTGCTACTATTCTGTAGTGTTCCTCCAGCAGCTCCATCTGTTCAGCTGAGGTCAATCACTAGCATCATGCAGCACTTCAGAGAGAGAGAGAGGAAGATGTTCTTTAATGCTGGCTAGCAAACTGAATTTCCATTCCACAATAATTTATTAGTTCTTTGGGGGAATATTTACAGCCCCAGTCAGTACGAAAAGCCAAAAAACTTGACCCTTAAAGACTCTGTGGTGGACTTCCCTGGAGTTAGAGACCCCAGAAACCTATTCCAGAACTTTGAGCCGTCCGTCCAACAGCAGACATCCTGGATGCCTTAAGAACAGGTGGAGCAGCTATTGCATGTCCAGCTGCCCTGTGGTCTGCAGGCCTGGGGAATCCACTCACTGTGGGGCAAAGGGGGCGGGAGATGGCGGGGAACATGGCTGGGATTGGTTGACCTTCTGTACTTGCAGTCAAAACAACCAAGGGGTTCCTCTGGCCATGTTGAAGACTCACACATTCTCAGAGAGATTTGTTGGGATTAGCCCATTTGTGCACCGCTTTTTCTGCTCTCACCATGTTGGCATTTCTTGGCAGGCAAAAACTCTCTTACAAAATGTCTGACCAGCTCTAATGGTCTTATTACAATAAGCTGAGATTTTTGTATCTTATTTTTTTATGATTTATTTGGAAGAGGGACTCCTCTTGCCAGCTGTCTTCTCATTCATTGCAGCATTATCCACCCACTATCGTTGGACAATATCTTCATTTGAGTTCTTCAGAATGTAGACATTTATGGACTCTCATGTATCTGAAAATGAATACTTTGCAAAAGTCTTTATTCCATAAAGAAAAATTAAAAAACACTTCAAAAACAGACTCCAGAAGGTCATTGGTAGCTTTGGCTTTCATATCACAAATTTCTCAGGTAAATATCCATCCCAGCAAATATAATGTTTTTTTAGCATATTTGTTTTTTCCTTCCCTGGTTCTCCTCCTCTCCTTTCTCGTGATCAGAAGTAGCAGTATAAACTAGAAGCTGATCTCAAAATGTTTTGAACTGAGTGCGCCCTACAGATGAATAAACACATTACCTTCCGAACCCTGGGATCTCTCTTCCAAAGGAAACAGGAAAAGGGGGAGCTCAGAGTCCCTAGCAAAATACCAGCGTGCAGAAAAAAGGCCTGTTTAAATTTTTTTAACTTTCCCATCAGAAGGCTTTTTTTACAGGGGGAGGAGGGAGGAGAGGGGAAGGGTGTGAGGAGAGGGGGGAAGGTGGATGCTGGGAGCGGGGAGGAAAAATACAGTGAATGCTCCTGTAACCTTTGCTCTGTTGATACTAGACAAGACTGCACTGTTAATGAGTGATTGTTAACAGATGGCTGTTGAGCAACTTAGAAGCAGAAGATGTTATTTGGTTGTAGTGCTGGGAAGGTTAGGGTGCAGGGGTGAGGTAAGGGGATATTTAGTCTTTTCATGAAGACTGAACTGTCAGAGATTTATCATTTTCATTCAGACTTTTGGAAGTGAAGGCTTGGGGAAAGGATGGTTTTCTGTGTGTTGATAGTAGAAAGGCCGTTTGGTGCTGAAGGCTCTAACGATTATTTTTTCGGTTGAGGGGTGTCCCTGCAACCCTTGGCCTTTGAGAACTGAAAGATGGAAATGTATGTCTCCAACTTGCCAAACCTCGTGTCCCACACTGAGAAGGAGTGGGCTCTTCCCACCACTTGGAGCTGTCTGAAGAGTGGTTGAGAGAGCTTTAGGTGTGGATCCACACTTTGTCTATGAGAGAAATCATTAGGGTATATTCCCTGTGGTGCACCAAATTGTTATGCAGTGTGTGTGTGAAGGGGCAGGTATCTTTCTGAATGTGTGTGTGTCCATCTGTGCGTGTTTCTTGCCCTTTCCTGGTGGCGTATGTACCTTGTTCAACACATCCAGCATGCCAACGTGTGCCATTTCCTTACTGGGTTTTATTTGTTATGAATTTGAAGGTAGCCCGAACACATCCCTTTCACTCTCTGTAGGATTTGGGTGCTTGATCCCACCAAGATTAATCCAGCTGCTCAGTGTTTCTCAAACTATGTAGGACTTCGGTTTTATACTTATTTCTTATCTGGACCTCATTAGATGCAGAGTTCAGGGCTATGAGTGAAGTCAACAAGGATTGCTTCTCAAGACTGCTCTTTTTTTCAATAAGTGATGTATGTCCTGAGTAAAGGTAGGAACCAAATGCAGAGTACAACACTTTGCAAAAGGGTTTGGTCTTTGGTCAGGATAAGGAGAATCCCATTCATAACCACCACTGGCAAATCTTAGCCAGTGTTAAGATGACCTCCCACAATCATGCACCAGATGATTTAATGTATTTCTTTTATACTAACTTTCTAATATACATAGGTGAGTGTGTGTGTATACATATAGAGAGATGTATTTATACAATTGAAAGATTAATTTCTTTATTCTGTCATCCTTATTTATTCATATTTCTTTTTTGGGGGCACATAGGACTATATGACAAATGTTCTTACACCTCCCGTGACCGAGGATGGGTCCTGGGCATTAACACCGTCAGTGACCAGGGGAATAGAGACCCCCGCTATTTCTTCTCTCTGAAGACGGACCGTGCTCGCAAAGTAACCACCATTGCAGCACATCGCAGCTACCTCCCCAACCAGTGGGTGCATCTGGCTGCCACGTATGATGGGCATCTGATGAAACTCTATGTGAATGGTGCCCAGGTGGCCACAAGTGGAGAGCAAGTGGGCAGCATCTTCAGTCTTCTGACCTTGAAGTGCAAGGTGCTCATGGTTGGAGGAAATGCCCTGAACCAGAACTATCGGGGTTACATAGAGCACTTCAGCCTCTGGAGGACAGCCCGGTCTCAGAAGGAGATCTTGTTGGACATGGGCCAGGCAATTCACAGACAAGACATGCCTCTACCTCAGCTAGTTCTTCAAGACAGTTTACTGAATGTGAAAAACACCTGGTCTCCCATGAAGGATGGCAGCAATCCTCAGAGCAAGTTCAGCTATCATCATGGCTATTTGCTGGATACCAGCCTAGACCCTCCTCTCTGCGGACAGACAGTCTGCGACAACACAGACGTAATCGCCAGCTACAACAAGCTCCCCAGCTTCCGCCGCAACAAAATCGTTCGCTACCGTGTGGTAAATCTCTATGATGACAAGCACCAGAACCCCACCGTCAGCCGACAGCAGATTGAGTTCCAGCATCAGCATTTAAATGAGGCTTTCAGCCGCTACAACATCACCTGGGAGCTGGAGGTGCTGGAGGTGAAGAACTCTTCCCTTCGCCACCGACTCATCCTCGCTAACTGTGATATCAGCAAGATCGGGGACGAGAACTGTGATCCTGAGTGCAACCACACCTTGACTGGGTACGATGGTGGAGACTGCCGACACGTACGCCATGCGCTTTTCAACAAGAAGAAGCAGAACGGTGTGTGTGACATGGATTGTAATTACGAGAGATACAACTTCGATGGTGGGGAATGCTGTAACCCAGAGATAACAGAAGTCACCAAGACGTGCTTTGACCCATATTCTCCTTACAGGTAGGCAATTTCTTAAACAAGTTTTTCATGATCCCATTAATGAATATTTGTCTAGGTATTGATCGTCCTGCTGCCTGTTGAACACTTGTGTTATTGACATTATGGGCTTTGGAGTTTTTAATTAATTTATTCTTTTCTTAGCATTTAGCTCACATTACAGTTATCCAAATGCAATCTCAGTAACGGTCTCAGCAGCATCTTAACATTGAATTGATATTCTTCATCTAGGCTAAAGAAAGTTAGTGCTAAAGACTGAAACAGGCAACTTTGAGACACCCATTAGTTGTTGGTTATGAGCAGTGTATTGTAGCATTGCACAGTTTATTTTAACCACAGACTCTTAGGAGTAGGGATTGGATGTCATAAAAAGCTCATATGTATTTGGAGAAGGAAGAACCCCTCAGGCATGGAACAGAACATAAATAGTCTTAGGTAGGCTTTAATTCTGTAAGGTTTCTTTGAAGGTAGGTAGGTTATTCTATATTCTTAATGCTATAAGAACAGATCTCTGCTGTAGAGGGGCAGCTGTGGGTTATGAGGAGGGAGGTGGGTACCAGGTTCCTGGCAGTGCTGTTACACACGTTAGGTTGGTAATTGAACTCTTCTGTGCTCTTTTTTATATATATGAAAATGAGGGTAATACCGCTACATTGCAAATGGCAGGGCAACTTTTTGTGGGTGGATGCGAGTTTATAGAATCCTGAGATCCTCAGCTAAAGGCTTCTTGTGTTGTAATTTGAAGAGGGACATCCCTGAATAACTGGCATCAGTTGAGTGCCATATACCTGCAATTACTCCAACTTGTTCTTGGTCATCTCCAGATAAGAATTAGTATGTTTAAGTAAGAAAACGTTCTCTGCGAATGCGTTAGAAATGGAAACACAGAAGATGAATGTTAAAGCTGAAATTCTGTTGCCTGCATCCCATGTTACAGTTTTTTTAGGGCAAATCATGGAGTCATGGGGGAAAACCTCTAGACGGTCAGAATACCCTGTCTGTCAACACTGAAGTTCAGGATAAGAAGAAAAGTAAAATCTTCTTCTGGAGTCCCTTCCATTGTAGAAATTCAGGTTACATTTGTAACTCCCTCAGTAGAGAGAAGTTTTTAAACAACATTATCAGCTCTACTGGAGCTTTAAATACACATAATTAAGCTGCAAAGAAATGCTTCCTTTCCAGGTTTGTTTTTTTTTTTTTTTAAACTCCAGTGAGATTGCTTTTTAAAAAATCCTTATATCTCAGCTTGAATTCAGTCAGTTACCAGTGAACAAAGCTCAGATGAAGAAATGTTTTAAATACTAATGATTGAAAATAACGAAAGGAAAAAGACCAGTCTTTTAATACTGTTCAACTGGAGGAACACAACTAAACAAGTATCGTCAAAGGCATAATGCAAATTGGATTGTTTTAACACTGTAGTTCTGAGAGCTCGAGGTGTTAGTTATAACAGCTATGACAATTTTTAGAAAAATACATTATTTTTAATCTGATAGTACCCTTTTATCACTTGTTCTGTGACCAGCATAATACCCATATAAAATGAAACAAGAAAAACCTTGTAAATTTTAGTTGACAGATTTAAGACCGCCTTAATGTTACTTTGACATACAGAGAGGTTTCTATTTCAAATAAAGTCTTTTTGCTGCACAGATTGTACTTGCCCAAACCCAAGCAAAAACTCTGAAATTACCTTAACACAGCATAGCTGCTTTTCATACACAATTGTATGTTCCTTTTGGAGTCAACCACCTTGCTGAACTTCTCTGGAGGCTTTGCATTTCATGGCATTGAGCTCACAGATCTTCTACATGTTCATTTGGGCTTGAGAAGCACCTCCTCTTGACTGACACACTGAAGTCAGTGAGGGAGGCCTGAAGGTCCTCTTCCACAGTGTAGAGCCTGAGAAAATCCATAGATCCTCCGAAGGTTATTTTACATCTGTTAGATTTCATTTATCTGTCTTTGCACAGACTTTATAATGCAGCATTCATCATTGGCAGTGAAACCAAGCAGGGCAGTAGAAGATATTCCATCTCTCTGGAGCCTTTATTTGGTGGCTGAGCTCATACCCACCTCTATGATGGTTGGTTGCACTGAGTATGGCAAAATACAGCACATAGGCCTGGGGACTTCATCAGTGAGGTTTGTACGGCTAAGCACTGCTTTGAGTATTTAGGCTAACAAATACAGGTTTAGGTCAGCGGCTTTGGCAGCAAAGCCTTCATTGACTAAAAGGGTGAAGATTCAAACCCTATGTTTGGCTTTGGTATTGCCCTCAGCGTCATCCCCTGAGAGAGATTTCCATGCCAATTAGTGACTCAGTCAAAATCCGTGACTCAGTTGGCACCATCTGTGCCCATTTTGCATCACCAGCCCCTCTTGTCATCACTTTCATTGGCAAAGAGTCCTCAGTCCCCTCCAGTGCAGGCCTTGCACCACATCAATGAAGACATCTCCACAGCCACCAAGAGCTCACATCTAATTCCAGGTATTTCTTCTGCCAAAGTTCAGTCTAACAATAGCAGAAGAAAGGGAAAAGAACCCTCAGTCTGGTGAGGCATCAAATAAAAGGGGGAAAAGTGATGAAATGGTACCAGTAAAAAGTTTCCTGAGCTTTGTGCTGTAGACTCTTCACAGCCTTCCTTGGTACTGGGGGGGCCCTCAGACGCTGCTGGCTTTTGTCCCTCCTACATCCTTAGTGTCAGCAGTTGTAGCCAGCTGTTCACCATGTCAGAGTTTATTCCTGAAATACTTTTGTCCTTTGGAACCAACCTAAAAGTGCTAATGCTTGATTAATGCTGTTATAAACAGGAAACCTCTTCAGTACCTCTTCATCCCCAAAAGAAGATGTATCCGTTTCCAGTTGCTTTCCTTCTTCTGACTGTCTCGATCCCAGTCCATCAAGCCTCCATCCTGGGACAAAGTTGCTATGAATCTTGTTACAAAAAACTCTGTGGATGCTTCTTGACTAAGTGCAACCACAGATGTGATATCACCAGAACAATTTCAAGACACCTCTGATCTGCATTGTAAGTTTTTTGTGCTCATTCTGGCACCTTGGACAAAGTGCTCAGGTACTTTGGTGGTGTCCTTCAGTCACTGCTGTGGTGCAACCACAATGATTTTAGAGCTGATCCCAGCAGCCAAGCTGTTGGTTTGGGTTTTTTTGTCTCCAGCTTCTCTTTCTGGCACGTCCCCAAAAATATTTTCCTCCAAAGAGCTGAGATTCTGCACCATAGTCAGGTCGAGGGGATGTTGGTGCATAGAGATGCAAGTACAGCGGCACATCCATGAAGAAGTTTGCCAGAGGAACAGTTCAGAGGGACAGTACTGGTGGGTGGGGGACTCTGCTCTCAGAGCTGCTCAGCAGAAAAGCTGTAAACATTGTGGTACCAACTAGATCTTCTCTCCTCTTTT
This sequence comes from Chionis minor, assembly GCA_013398295.1. Classification (NCBI taxonomy): domain Eukaryota; kingdom Metazoa; phylum Chordata; class Aves; order Charadriiformes; family Chionidae; genus Chionis; species Chionis minor. Next base: position 521,557 of record VZSF01003152.1, on the reverse strand, counting down.
TTAATAGCCTGCGGGAGAAAACCAGCGCTGGTTATCATTAGCCACACAGCAGGCTTTATCCAAGAATATCTGTCTCACTTCTTTTTATTAATTTCATGAGAGTGGGACAAAATATGTTTAGTCCCAGCACAAGATTTGCATGTATTGTTCAGCTTTTCTTTATGTCTGCAATTCTGGGAAATTAGAACATGCTAAGATCATACAGTCTGGCCCAATAGAAAAGGAAGGAGCAAGGATAAACACAGTGGCCAGAAAGACACACTCCTGGTGTTATTTGGGCTATTGCTGGTTACAAAATAGGGAAGACTTTGAGCTCATGACACCTACCATGGCTTCTTTTCAAAAAACTTGAAACAAACAGCAAGGGATCATAGGAAAGCATGCTCTGTAAGTGCCATTTGATGTGGCAAATTCTTGCACCACACCATGGTTAGCTGAGCCATTCCTTTTATGTCATATTGAGCTTGCACATCGGGCTCCACCACAGGATTGCCTGGACAGATAAGAAAGCATTCCCCTTGATGCCTTCTTAAGAAAATGCTGATGAAATTCCTGAAACAGTAAAAGCTACTGGAGTGTCTTCCAACTCCCTCGATTCATACAGTCTACTGAATACTTGCTGGAAATCCCCTTGGAATAACTGACCCTGGGGACAGGCTTTCTCAACATCTGCGTGTGTGCCCTGCAGGCTCCCGCAACCCTTCCGCTCTGCCTAAACAAAGGCAGGGATGAGCTGTACGCTCTCCAGAATCCATGCGTGGCACCTGCCTGCAGGCTCAGCATGAGACTGAACCAAAGAGCTGGTCCAGAGTCCAGTGCCCTGCTGATCCCACTCTTTTCGCTGGCTTTTTTCAACACTTGTATTGCGCGGTTCAGCAAAACTTAGCGTTGTGTCACAGCAGCTTGCTCAAGGTTAAGGGCATCGGCACGTTCCAGTCATATGCAGATTAGACTCTGAATACACACTTGAACGATTTGCAGAGATGTCTATACTGGTTTTGAACAGGGATGGGTATGGCAGGGCCTTTTCTGAAGAGGACACCTCGCTATGTCCACGTGGATGGCAGCAGGAGCATTACAAGCAGGAGGTGGCTGGCTAATCTACAGGCTAGGTCAACCTCCCATGGAAAACCAAGCTGTGACCACACTTCAGGACTTCTCCATGGAGCTTCTGATCAGCCTCTTGTCTCTTTTTCCTTCTCTTCCACTTTTCGTAAGGGTTCTTTGCAAAATCTGGTCAAATTACTCCAGAGGAGGGAGGCATACTTAATGCCCTTTTCTGGGAGCTAGAAGGGTTGTAAGAAATACTCCTTGATTTCTAATAAAGGATTAATTTCCACCTAATCCTAAACACTAAAAAGAACAGAAGAAATTCATCAAAGCTCTTCAATTCAGGAAGCTTGAGAACTTAATCCCCTTCCTCGAAGAGACCATTGTGCAGCTCTTGACATTAAGGATTCCTGCATTCACACAGGTATCAGACAGACATATAGCAAATACCTCAGCTTTTTCTATGGATTTGGCGTTAAATGTTCAGTTCTTTAATTACCAGCCCCAGGGCTGTTTAGAAGGTGGAGAGGTAACACTCGTAAGGACAGAGTTTCTGTATCTTGGTAGTTGTCACCCAAAAGCCAAGTCCCAACAGGAAATCCTCGGTTCTCTCTGTTTATTCTGTCCTCTATTCCAGATGACAGGGATGTTAATCAGCTGGGGGGAGCTGCATCTGTTCCCATGCTAGTAACTGACATTTATAAGTCTAGTATTGAATTCTGATATAGACAGGACTTCAGTACTACAGAAACTATTTCTACGGCTACAATTGCACACCCTAGAAACAGTAGGAGTTTGCTCGGTTTAGGTTGACCCACAGTCATCTTTTCCAACAGATTTTTTTTTTAAGAAACATTTTTTCCCCGAGACTCATAGGACTCATGGTTTCTTTCATGGACGTTATCCATTATGTAAAAAGATCACTGTCTGGTCAAACTGCAGGATGCTTGGAATGAAGACAGCCTATAAAATCTATGGAGTAAACTATCGGAGATCATTAAGAATCCTTGTGGGAGACAATAGATTAAAGTATTATTATACTCTCCATAGCTAATGCAGACCCATTTGGCTCTGGCTCTGGAACCCCACATGGAAGATTTGCAGGCGCAGAGTCTGCAGATTTGGCAAGGGCTGAATTGCCCCTCTCTGCTCTGCAGCGCTGTGTCCTCCAGGCCTGGCTGCCCACGGCCACGTTCCAGCAGCCCCTCAGCAGCCTCTGTTTAGGCAAAGAAGGTGGAGCTCATCCCCTCCCATGCTCGGAAAAGTAGCAGCGTATATAAGCTGTTTTATTCTCTTTGCTGATCAATTCAAGCTATACTGTCTTGCGTGCAGACCCACAGTTTGATCACGGCCAAGGTGCCTCTTTCAAGTGCTGTGAGGCTTTGCATTAATCACCCTGTCTTTCCCCCGTATCCGTTTGTGTACAACCTCTCCTCGGCAGCGGGTGGAAGGTGCCCCTTGCGTTTTTCATTAGCGGCAGCTGAAACCTGTAAATTCAAGAGGTTGCACCTTTCGCAAAGAGAAAGATGCAAAGCACAAGCTATTTCTGTGGCAAGCTTAACCAGATGCAATACCTACATCTGCAATTCCCATTCTATCTTTTGGATTCCTTTTCTGATAGGAATTTACATCCAATTCTTGCAAGCAATAGCTGCCCCTTGGGGAAATACAGAAGAGCCACCTCCACCATGCTCCATTTACAGCATCCATGAGCTCCATGCATTTGCCTTTGCCTCTCACGTGGATTGCTGGACTTGGGCAAACAGTACTTTAGTTGAAGGTGGGTTTTTCTTTTCCCCTAATGATCCCTTCGCTGTTGCTGCCAACGGAAATGTACAGAAATCTTTCAGAAGAGATGATGCTGACTTGTGCTGTGTCCTGGGGGAGTTTGCTGTGTGCAGCCACACTTCAAACCCTCGGCATTACCGGTGCCTTCACGTAGTGGGTTCGCAGGGTTCAGGAGAAGGGGAGAGAAGGATAAGGTGAATTTTCTTTATATAGTCTCAGCTCAAAATGTCAATGTGAGCAGAGGCATGTATACTGGCCTAGCAACTCTGCCTTTGCCCGATATCTGTGAACTTAATGCCAGGGGAGAAAGCCAACCCAAAAGTGTGATTATTCAGAAAATAGCAGTTTCTCTAAGTAGTTTATATCTTGGGGTAGAAAAAATACCTTTATGCCACAGAGGACTTGCCTGCAGCCTCAGAGGATGTGATGGAAAGACTGGGAAAAGAGGTGCAGGTTCTGGGCAGAAGAAACAGATAATAGTGTGCTAGTGCTATGATTTTCAGAGCATTTTTACGTTCTTGATGTAGCTGGGAGAGCTGAAGCTTACAAGTAAGGCAGGTTTCAGCAGCGGGGCGGGTGTCTTTTCTTAAGCCAATTAATAGTGTTAGGAAAAAAAGATAATACAAAGAATAATATAAAGAAGAGCTTATAAACTTGAAAATTTGTCCCTCCCTTCCTCGCCCCCTCAATTAATCAGTTGATCCAGTAAAAAAAAAAAAACTAAGATTTGTCCCAAGACATCGTTGCTTGTGGGTTTTTTGTCTTCTTTCATTTTTTCAGTTTGTCGGTCTGTTGGGGGATTTCAGAGGTATGAGGAGTGTATGTCAGGGGATTTGGGTATGTATGTATGTTTAAATTTGATAGCTGGAACAGAGTGAGGAGGGGATTAACTAAATGGAAAGGTGATGTAAAAGAGGAAGGTCTTGGAAAAGATTGAATGAGAAAGGATGCAGAGGCAGATCTGTAGGCAACAACATGAAGCACAGTCTGTGTCTATTGGCCCTTGTTTGAACTTCTTTGGCACCAGTTCCTGATGTTTTAAGTCCCTGTCTGCCTCCTCCCTATTCTGTCTTCCTTCTTTCTTTAAGGCAGGTCATCCCTTCAGTATAGGCTGTCTCCTCTGGTTAATTTGGGGCTAGGGGAAACTGAAGAAGTGAATGTCTTGGATTATCTTCTCATAACTGCAGCAAGAAGAATTGTCCCTCAAACACCCCAGGATCTGGACGGTGTGGAGCTGTCCCATCAGTTTTGCACATGTCCAGCACTAACATACGCTCGTTCAGTGGTTGGTGAGGTTGATTTCAAAGTAGGTGTGATGTCGTCTCCATTAGCTGCATGTCAAGACACCCACTGAAATTGTCATATAGTCCTAAAACTTTCTCTGTGTGCATCTTTGAGAATGATGAAGAGTGTGGATGATCAGAGAGGGCTACAGAGAATTGCTGGTAATAATTTCCTTAGAGCTATCAGGAAATGCAATGATGCAGAGCCTCATACCAGATCTTTTAGGATTACTGAGATACTCTGGAACCACTTCAATGTTTGTAACACATGTTCATAAAAGCCGCGTAGTAAAAAAGTGTGATGCTGATAGCCATAGTCACTTTTCACCCATTAGGGCCAGACTCATTGAGAAGTAGGATGGATATATCTACGTGGTAGAGTGCCCAGACCAGGAATACAAACCACTACTGTCAAAAGCAGTTTGGTGTTTGCTTGATTGTAGCCCTGGCTGAAGCGGAGTTACGGGACCCGCTGTTGTGGTTTAACCCCAGCCAGCAATGAGGACCACGCAGCTGCACGCTCACTTCTCCCCCTCCCCAGTGGGATGGGCAGCAGAATTGGAAAAAATAAGGAAAACTCATAGGTTGAGATACAGCTTAATAAGTAAAGCAAAAGCTGCGCGCGCAAGCAAAGGAAAACATGGAATTCATTCACCGCTTCCCATGGGCAGGCAGGTGTCCAGCCATCCCCAGGNAACCCCAGCCAGCAATGAGGACCACGCAGCTGCACGCTCACTTCTCCCCCTCCCCAGTGGGATGGGCAGCAGAATTGGAAAAAATAAGGAAAACTCATAGGTTGAGATACAGCTTAATAAGTAAAGCAAAAGCTGCGCGCGCAAGCAAAGGAAAACATGGAATTCATTCACCGCTTCCCATGGGCAGGCAGGTGTCCAGCCATCCCCAGGAAAGCAGGGCTCTATCACACATAGCATTTACTTGGGAAGACGAATGTTGTCACTCTGATGTCACTCCCTTCCTTCTTCTTCCCCCAGCTTTATATGCTGAGCATGATGTCATATGCGGTGCCCAAACCCTGACATATGTCATGGAATATCTCTTTGGTCAGTTGGGGATCAGCTGTCCCAGCTGTGTCTCCTCCCAACCTTTTGTGGACCCCCAGCCCTTGCTGGCGGGGTGGTGTGAGGAGCAGAAAAGGCCTTGACTGCTCAGCAACAACCAAAGTCATCAGTGTGCTACCAACAGCTCTCTCATCCCAAATCCAAAGTGTAGCACTGCACCCACTGCTGGCAAGAAAGTCAAGCCCGGCCCAGCCCAAACCATGACACCCACATATGGTGGAGGGAGATTAGGAGCACGTGCTCTGCTGGGGCCAGTGAAATCCTGTCCTTCAGTTTTGTTCTGAATAGACTTGCAATTTTGGAGTTTCTCAGGGTAACTCAACTGAAACTACCTAGTTTGCACATAATTTCAGCACTCCAAATTAACATAAATTTGCAAGAAAGTGTTTTCAGGTTCCTTAGTAATGGATGGGTGGCTACACCACCGGAGCGCTTGTTCTCAGCTTCCAAAAGGATCAGGGCGAGCTGCACTGAGGAAACTTCTTGGAGTACTTAAATGTTTGGGGTATGAAACTCCAATAAACCTCCAAAAAGCCAGGAAATTTGGAGCGAAGGCTGAAACTCCATACTTTATGCACCCTACTGGGTCTTTGTATTTCAGAACACGTTATGTTTGTTGACTGAAATATCTCCAGTATGGAGCTCTTTAGGGTGGAGTTTCACCTTTAACTCTAAATTTCCTGGCATGTGTGAGTTTGAAGTACACGCTTAACTTTTCCCCAGTGCCATTTTTCATTTTTAATTTCCTTTTTCTTTTAAAGGAGGGACCCTGGTAGAGGGACCCCTGCTAAAAGGGGACCCCACTGAAACTCAGATTAGTCATTTTGGCCTAATTTGATCTTTCTGAAATTCTTCAGGGGAACTAGGTTCAGCAAATTTTTTTCTACTGTTGTTTTAAAGACTCCAGTGGCCAATCCACCCCGGTGAAAAAGATCGATAAAATCTGCACCCTGCAGACCAATTATTTTAGAAGGTACCCAGATGTTTGAGTAGTATATAACAAACCTTGGAAACAAGAACACCTCATGTAAATTCTAGTTAAAGATCTGGTCGTGGCCATTGATATGTGTGAGCTCTTCGTTGAGAAATGTATTATTTCTGTTAATTCAATAATTGCAGGAGCAGCCCATGTTTGCTGTTGACACTTGTTGGGTTACGTCACTGATGGTAAAATAGTGGAAACAGCAGTGGTTTGGAATGACAGCAATGGCAATTACCTGCAATGCTTTTAAAAATAATTTTGGCCCTAGATGTTGAAAAGATGTGTCATCACTGATTTGTGTGAGGGCAGCTTCAGCGGGGTTGAATTACAAAGCCTTGGAGAATAAAATTCTTTCTGCTGCCTCAAAATGCATCTTTTCAGCTACATTGCCAGTAGATAATATGGAATAAATTTGCTTCTCATGCTATATCCCTGTTGTGTCAATAAATGGAGGACTTCAGTGAGAAGCTGTGGTAGCCGGTTTCCCCAGTGCAAGACTGTTGTTTTTTCAAGTCTTTCCCATCAGCTTTGTAAGGAGAATTTATCTTAGTGAAATGTCCCTGGGGAAATTTGGAAAGTGCTGCAGTTACGTGCCATGGGCTGTGTGAGTGCCTGCAGCCCCAGCCCAGGTGTGCCGGGAGTGCTGAGAGCCCGAGACTGGTTTCCAGAGGACTTGAGGCTCCCGTACGGTTTTCCTACCGCCCCTCGTGATGGTTGTGGCACCGTACGCTTTGCATGGAAGCCCTTAAAACTCAGCAACTCTTGAGGATTTTCAAGAACTTTAGTTCGTGCAAATGAAAATTCAAGGTGAAACTGGGGAGAATTCCTGCTGCCAAGAGCCAGGTACTTTGTCACCCACTGGCCCCTCTGTGATGGGACTGGTACCCTGCAGGCTGACAGGGTGAGAAACTCCCTGTATCCTCTGCTAAGCTGAATATTTCTCATTCTGACACATAAAAGCGCTTTGTCACTTAACCGGGAGACAATATTCCTCTCCTTTCACCCTCTCCAGTATGGCCACATCCACATCCTTGTGTAGTATTTCCAGCCTTGACTTTGTAATACAGATCACAGCTGGTTGGTTTGAATTTCCCCTGAGTTACCCAGGATGCTGCTGAAAGCACAGGAAGAGCAGAAATGCTTTAATCAGTTAAATCAATCAAACCAAAAAAAGTAGACTAGACCTTAAAATTTACCCCGCGACCTTTGATACTCGCTGCAATGACGTCTTTGTCCTATTTCTATAAGTGCAAGATTTTATTGGGACTTGGCAGAAGGGTTGAGCGAGGAAGACACGGGAGGGGGGTTTGCTGAGTTAAAAAAGGAAAAAGAAAATGTCAGTGAGAAAATGGAAATACCCTGATGTTTCTCCAGCCTAGTGCTGGAGTCGGCCTCTCTCTCCCTCTCTTGCAGGGAAGGGGCTCCTTTTCCGTTAGCTTGAGTCTGGCCTTATTTAATCGGTTTGTTCTGACATGGAGCCAAGAAAGGGCTTTGCCGTGTGATGCCGGGTCCTGCGTGCGTTCAGGCATCCACAGCTGTTCCCTAGCAAGGGCTGGCTTTTGACTACTGAGGTATTTTTTTATAGCCACAGAGGGCAACTATTAATAGATGAGATTTACCAAAACACAGAGCTACGCAGCGTGGTGTGGAGGGGAAGAGGGAAACCTGTGTGATTTATGCCAGGAAAATTCCATGTCAAAATTATACTGAAAGACACAGTAAAAATGAATATGCCAAGAAGGGGATTTCATCTGTTAGTCGGGCCATGCCAGCATTTCTTCTCCATTAAGGATCTGCTCCATCGCATGAAGTATGTTGCTGAACTATTTCTTCAGCATTAAACAGCACAAATTATACAAAGCATAAAGATAAGACACATAGAGAGAAAATACCAGCTTTTCTGAGATGTGATTAGACTGTGAAAGAAATGCCAAAAGGAAGCGGAGGCATTCCTGACCCTGAAGACATTTTCAGTTTGATCAGACGTGGGATTAGGAATAAAATGTGAAGAATTCCACATTGTGTGGTAGGAAGGGGCTGATCAGAAGTTTGTCTCTTTGTTTATTGATTCATTTCTAATTTCCGTGATATGATGTAATGAGACTTGTGCCCTTGTCACAGTCGCAAATTATATTTGTATATCGAAGAAGACAGATCAGGCAGCATTGAGCAGAAAGGAGTGAGGGTGTCAACTCAAGCTTCTTTTGCAGTCAGAGCTCAGACATTGATTCAATAACATAAAATCCAGATGATATCAATTAATAGAGCCATCAGTGTAATCATCTACACATTTTTTGTGCACCTTCCAAAGGCACAAAAGGGAATTATATTCCCAAGAAAAGACCCATTGACTGTCAGGAGCGTGTGGGTATCAAAATCCCCTTTAAACACTGAAAAGCTTTGCCTTAAGGTTTTTTGTGTTTCCTTGATTCATTTATGTGTTTTGTTTAATTACAAATGAGACAGGGAGAGATTAACTGGTGAAAAGTTCTAAGTAAATAAAGAAATATGATACACTCATTTAGAGAACATGGGTAGACCTCAAAAAGGCCCGAGCTTAGTTCGCTTCACGTGAGCATCAGAGAGTATGGAAATGTTTCCTAACTGCCTGAACCGCTTAGGTTTGCAGAACTGGTTGAGAACAATTACAAAACAGCATTTTTCTGTGATCTCCTGATTTCCACGAGCTTGGTGATGCTCTATTCCTGTCTTCAGTCACAGCAAGCACAAATGGAGACAAACATAGGCATGCCTGAGAAATAGTAAGAATCACATAAACTTAGACTATCCAAAATACCTGAATATGTTTGGGTTTGGCATTTCTGGTTAAGGGTTTTTATTTTGCCTTCACGTTTGGCTTGCTTGCTGGTAAGGAATAATTCTGGGAGTTGCTGATTCCTCCCAAAATGCATGGTCTCAATGTTACTGCACTAAGTGCTGAGGATAAGCGTTGGCTATTTGTAGTTGCTGCTCAGTTAGTTCCTTAGGGGAACAGTCACGCCATCTGCTCGCAGCAGGTATAGACACACAGCATAGGCACGATTTAGAGAATTAAATCTTAAAGTCTTTATAATCGCTGGAGAAAAGGTAGGTTCTTCCTCCAGGATTCAGAGCACCCAGGTTAGAGGCTGAAAACAGCCATGTAAATGCCACGCACAGTTTACATCAGGCTTCCCCATCACACTGCGGTCCTTAACAGTCATTCAAATCTTTTCTATTTTTACGTATATAATGTTGTTCCAAACTTATGTTATGCTTTCTGTCTGGACTAAGTTACATATCCCAAGCTCTTTGAAGTCCGTAAAAAGATTGAACTCCCAAAGACTTTGGTCTTTGGCGTGGACCTCTACATCCAGAGCCCGAGTGAGGTGGAGAGCCTCCCTGAGACGAAGGGCCGTAGCTAAGGGGAAAGCTCCTACAGAACAGCGCTGCGCTACAGTAAGTAGAAGAAATGTTTTGGGTAAGGATTGATGGCAACAGTTCACAGCGTTATGAAAATTACTTCCCTTTTGCCTCCAGCCTTTTTACCACTGCTGTGTCAGTGCCAAAAACCAGAACTCACTCACTAATTCTTCCAGAATTGATCGGTCATGATAAACTTCCAAACACAGAGTAAAACGCTTCTGTCAGACACATCAGAGTGTTTACCCCAGTTTGCCTGAAGAAATGTGTGCTGTTTGATTGCTCCCCTGCACCCAGTTGGATTCAGAAAAGGGCTGGGAGCTCCGGGCTTCCTCCTCATACACTCACAATTCCTCTAATAGTTTCACTTCTGAGGATAGATTTATTCATGTGTTTTTGCTTCAAAATGTCTTACTTTGTCTTAAAAATGCAGGCTCAATCCTATAGCTGTCTTCATCTTGATCAGAGGCAAAGTTCTCTTTTTATCCATCTGGGAACAATACCTGAAGCATTTCCAGTTTTTGATCTAGAGAACCATCAGGAGGAGATAGTCCAAAAGGTGGTTCCAGGGAGGCTTCTCTTCCCCTGCAACTGAATAAGGTAGATTGTGCAAAGTTCTTGAGATGTACTTGAGCTGGCAGCAGAGGACTTGTGGAAGTGAGGGAATTCATAGCAGCCCCCCTTTGTCTTTGACAGAGACCTGCAAGGCATTTCATGCTAACGTACCTTTTATAAATGTTTCTTTTTTTAATATATATATATAATTCAGGGTCTATGTGTGGGAAACAGTGGACAAAAAGGACACCCAGCAATTTTTGCTGGACCCTTTGCAAAGGTAGTTTTGTAGTCATTGGCATCTTAAGTCCTGTAGTAGTTGTTAGTGGCATGTTACCAATGGAGAAGGTGCAGCGAAGGGCCACGAAGATGATTAGGGGGCTGGAGCATCTTTCTTATGAGGAAAGGCTGAGGGAGTTGGGTCTTTTTAGTCTGGAGAAGAGAAGACTGAGGGGGGATCTCATCAATGTTTACAAATACCTAAAGGGACGGTGCCAGGAGGAGAGGGACACTCTTTTTTCAGTGGTCAAGGGGCAATGGGTATAAACTTGAATATAGGAAGTTCCATCTCAACATGAGGAGGAACTTCTTTCCTCTGAGGGTGGCAGAGCCCTGGAAGAGGCTGCCCAGAGAGGTGGTGGAGTCTCCGACACTGGAGACATTCCAAACCCGCCTGGACGCCATCCTGTGCAACCTTCTGTAGGTGGACATGCTCTGGCAGGGGGGTTGGACCAGATGACCTCGAGAGGTCCCTTCCAACCCTTAGCATTCTGTGATTCTGTAATTCTGTGATAAATTACTGCAGCAAACCAGAACAAGAGTTGATGTGTGGTTGAGATATGCAAATAGAGTGACAGAAGCTATGAATGTTACGGGGAAGTTAGGCTGCGTGGCCTGTCTACAGTGGTCGTACTCATGGCAAATGTTGATCAAGAAATTTGCCATAAAGGAAAATTAGAGTTTTCCCTGTCTTGTGTTGGTATTTGACAATGGAGGACAGATCTTTGCCTTCTTGTAGCCCTTTGCTAGAGGTCTGTGTTTGATTCAAGTAGATCCACAGGCTTGTGGTGCCAAAACAGGCAATTTCTGCACTTATGTCTGAAGGCCAAATATATGGGTATGATTTCCTATAGTTTACTGTTACATGCTGGATCAGTATTGTACGTTTCATAAGCTGCCAGTCCGATTTCGTAGGGTTTTGGGAAATGTGTCCTCCAGGGAATGCTTACAATCAACCTTATGTTTTGGACTGATAATGCCTGTTTTCTGGTACACATGTTAGCAGATCCATATGTGAGGCAAACCAAATGTCCTTCCATCCGACTAATAACCTGGGTATTTGATGTGTCTGCTGCCTGCTGTTTACTTAAGGGGTGGAGGACCTTTTTTGCTTGATATATCCTTCAGTTGAAGAAGCATCCGCTCTCAGAAGCACATGTGTGCAATGGTATTTGCTTTGCCTTGTACCTATGCAGAAGTTGCAGGTCCTGCATAGATTTAAAAACCATAAAGTCTGAAAGTTCTTGAGTGTTTGGAAAAGGCACATTTACATCTTGCCTCTTGCTGGTTTTTTTTGGCTCAACAGAGAAATGAGGGGTGGGATTTTGATGTCAGGGGGTCAGTTCAGTTAGAAGTATCTGTTACAGCCAGTGCTGCCATGTTTTACCTCCCAACAGTAGTCGCTTGACAAAGTCATGATCTGCGAAGTCTTCTCTTCTGCTCTTTCTTTTCCTTTCTGTCTTCTTAGTGAGCAGGAATAGAAATTAAAAAACAAACAAACAAAAAAAAGTTAGATTTAGAAAATACATTATCCACAATATTTTCTTGCTGCAACTCTGAACTATTTTCATTGCAGGTGTGTTGGTGTTTCTGCCAGATCACCTGGCAATTTACTGTGGATTCTGGGAACTTCAAAGTTAAATGTTCTTACCTGAAATTTCTGTTTCCTTGTAATCTCTTCAGTGCTGGGAAAGAACAAGAGTAACCAGCTTTCGTAGATCTCATAATATTTAGTGGTTCTTTGAATCTGATTATTCAATTTTATTTTTTTTCCCTTAAAAAATGTATTCAAGACTCCACTGTTGAAGATAAAGATTTACTGGCATGATCCGTCAATACACCCTGAAAAAAAACCAACCCAAAAACCAGAAAACACAAAGAGCTAAATATTAGTTCTTTGTTGTAACAGGGAGAAAAAAAATCATAGAAACTTTGAAAATGCGAGGTTTTTTATGCCAGGGCACAAGCTTTTCATGGTTTCCCTGAACTCAAGTCTCCATCACCAGACTACGTTCATTGTGATCTCACTTTGGTGTCTCCTACCCTTTCCTGCATAAGATGAAATAAGAGGAAATTTCAACCAGTCTCATTTGAATCAGGTTTTCATTTCTTTCTCAGAAAAGAGGAAGGTTGGGATTATCCTAACCATAAGCCATTGATGATCTGCCCACTGCAGCAGGACCAACTTTATGCACAGCCGTGCCAGGAGGTTAAGAAATGAGATTTGGAAGTCCGTGAGTTATAAAAACAAAAACAGAAAAGAAGCGGCAACTCCAAAGCAAAACTGATGTTTTGCAAGATGCATATTTGGACTGGGTTATTTTGGCCCATCAACCCCAGAAGTATCTGTAATAAACATGCTAGGTCCTTTGTGGTTATATATGATTTTATTTTATTTTTTTGCTGGTGTCGGCCTGATTCCAAGTCACTCTTCATTCCAATAGCAATGTATATCTCACTTTGCGGCACGGGGTTTATATGCAAGGAGGATTAGTGTCAAAAAGTGAGATGAAAGGAGCAAAGAATTTGATCTTGTTCTTTTTTCATCCTGCATTTTTTTACTGTGTCTTAATTAGGGAAGATGCTTAAGGACCAGCCCCTTAAAGTTCCAGCTGCACACCCCGGCAGGGACGGCTCCACGTGTCGCCCTTCTGCAGGAGCTGTGACTAATTGCAATCTAACTGCAAGCACCCCGAGGCCACAGTGCTCCCTACCCTGACCTGTGTTCGGCTTCCTAAAAATCCCAAATATTCCCATGGTAGCTGACCCACCGGAGCCCACCCAGGCAGGGACCTGACCCACCCTGCCTGCCTGCAGCTGCCTGCAGGGCAGATGGCACAGGGGGATGGAGCCCAGGATGGAGCAATGTCCCCACAGTAGGGTAACCCCGTGCTTTCCGTGGACTCTGAAGAGGGGACACAAAGCATTTCCCGGTGCTTCAGGAGTGCGAAAAGCTGGGTGACTCCAGCTGTGACTCCCAAAGGTAGTGCCAGCAAGGCACTTGTTTGGGCAGGCTGCAAATGTGACCTCAAGCCTGACCCCCCAGCCACTGGGACAGAGATAAGAAAGACATGGCTACGGTTGGAATATTAGTAGTGGAAATTGTTAGAGAACTTCAATATAGAGTTGTTCTGAGCTACTCCTCTACTTAGAGAAAATTCTGTGTCAAAGCTTTGAGTTTCCTCTTGATTTCCAACTTCCAGTCTGATTAACAGAGGCTCTACCTAACTCTTGACCTGATTCAAGGGAGTGATGCCAGGCTGCATTCCTGGTCTCTGGTGCTTTTCATGAAAAAATCAGGTTTGTTCTGGTGACTGAAACCAAAATGTCCTTCACTTGAACTATTGTGCAGTGTGCTATGCACGTATCTGTCGGTTGTTCTTGGAAGCTTTGGGATGAGAGGTGGTATGTAAATGCCAAATATTATTAGAACGGTGGCTGCTTGCTCATTGAAAGCAGAGCCCTGGTTCCACAAGAAAATCTGTTTATACAGTAAATGTGCTACATTGTCTTCAGAAACAGCGTAGCCGAGGGATTCAGGAAGGACCAGCTTATTGTAGGGAACTCTGACTTTCCATCTGCTGAGCACCGGACCTTTAGGACTTTTTTTGGCGATTGTAAAATATGAGTAAAAGGTTGTAAAATAAGAGTGAAGGCTTGTAAAATATGATTAGTGGTCACCAGCAGAAAACTTACAGGATCAGTAACACAAGCCACCGCTTATTTAAAAGAAAGATGATCCATATTATCACAGAACATAGGCTCAAGAGATCGAGTTTCTAATCCTAGCTGTCACCTCGAATGATTTTATTACTTTGAACAAATTATTGCATTTCTCTACCTCAGTTTTCCTATTCGGAAGACAAGGAAAATTATTCCATTTGCCTATTTCATGGCTTCTTCACTCATGGTAAAACTTCTTGATGGGAGGCCCCGCGCAAGGGTTCTTGTCCCACTTCAATATCACTTAAATCCTTGGACAGGGTTTGGAGCGGTACAGAGGGCTTGTGTCAGGGCTTTGACCAGAGTGGAATTTCTCTCTTCATGTTTAGGAAGCATTTTGAGGCCCAGAGGGGAAGCACTGTGGAAATGTCAAGCAGTATAACTGATGGTTAAAATAGCCTAAAATATATATACCTTTCTATACTGATTTAAATTCTTCAGTACACGTGAATGAGGTTTGCTGCAGCCAAAAGAGGTTTTCATAAAGCGGCAAAGGAAATCTTTTTTAACAGAACGGGTTCCTGAAAACATCCTTACGCCACTTCTTTCTTTATCGTTTGACTTTTCTCCTTGTTACAATGGTTCAGCCTGTAGAGTCTGGAAAAACATCAGGGTAACCAGGGCAGAGGGAATATCAGATGGAGATGAGGGATGGATAAGAGACAAATTACAGTACATTTCTCATGGGTCATTTGGCTCTTGTCTTGAAAAGGAGAGAGAAAAAAATCCCAAAGTAGTAAAAGAAAGAAAAAGAGGCAATCCAAACAAATAAACCTGCCAGTGTTGCTGATTTCAAAGGGCTGTGAAATGTGCATATATGCTTCATAATGCTTTGCTGTTTCAAAGAGATGTGTCTTGAAATGCTTGAAATGTTCCATACTCACTGTCCCAAAAGTTAGTTCTACAGGAAGATCACGATTCTCTTTGCCAAGGCTTTCCCTTTGTTTTCTTTTTTCTTCCTGCAAGTTGGCCAGCCAGCATATCTTTTCCTAGTTCTGTGTAACTGGTAAGCTTAATTATTTTTTATGGTGGCGTGAGGAGGTGGGGTTTTTCAGTGTTTGCTGCACAAGTGAACTCAAATGTTGCTCCCTCTTGGCCGTAGACCTCGCAGAGGAAGAAGGCTCAGTGAGCGCAGACTTACGGTCTGTAGCACTGCAACTCTTCATCAACCTACGTAAGATTAATAGAAGGGTGGAGTCTCTGGTATAAGAAGTCAGCAGTAAAGCCTGGGAGGGTTAAAGGAGAGAGGGAACAAATAATTTTGTGTACATTAACAGCCACCTCGAATTTTTGCCCAGAGCTCAGAGAGAACATGTTTGACATTTGCATCATCTTTTTCCCCATTCTTTTTCCCTGAGCCTCTACTCTTTCTTATCCCTGCCAGAACCAGCAGCAAAAGTGCCGGAAAAAAAATAATCTGTTTTCACTGTATTTCTGAATCTCAGCCCAGGTTTGTGAAGGATTTGGCAAGGATTTACAAACCTTTGAGAGAATCCGTGCGGAGATCTGAGGAAACCCGCCTCCCTCCTTAAAAAAGCAAGTTGCGTTGGCCAGAAATTGGGCAAAAATTGGTTGTTTCAGCTGAGGTTTCCTTTGAGATTTTGGATTTGAACCTGAAGCTGCACTTTGAGAATCAAATTTTGCTCTGACTAACTCTAGATTTACACTGGAGCAAATACATCACAGGCAGAGCTGATACTTGTGTGCAGCCCAGTGAGAACAGAAGTTGGCTCAAAGTGCAAGCTCCCATGAACCAAACCAGAAGAGGACCCAGAGGTAGGTTTGGAGTAGTCCAACCATCAGGTTTATTCCAATCTCTTGCTGTGGTTCAGCCCATTAACTAGACATTGCATTTACAACATCCAGAAGTTATCTATAAGCAACTGCATGAAATAAAGCTGTGTCATTTATTAGAGGTCTTTCATGAGAAAGTCAGATAGGGCTGAGCAGGGGTGCTCCATTAGGGTTCTATAGATGATAATACTAATTTTTAGAACTTGGTAGCAAATAATTTCCTTTATGTATGGGGTGATTTTTTTCCTTGCAGACCTATAGATTTATAGTGTAAAATGTTACTGTAGAAACACGCATATTTCTAGGACTGTCCTGCTGGAAAGCCAGCATTTCAAAGCAAATGGAATGAAACTGATGACTTGACCATTGTAAAAATTCCCTACTTTAGACCAAGGAGCTGCTCTCAGTCTCTGTTGCAGGAAAAGAAAACCCGAACTCAAAGAATTCCCATAGTCTGCACATTAAAACTCTGTGCAGAGTTTTTTTTCTCTAATTTTCTTTCTCTAATTTTTTTAATTTTTTTTTTTTTCATGGGGTCAGTAAAGCCCAAGTCACTAGCATAATGCTCGAATGAATTCAGTTTGGAAAAGAGGGCACTCAAGGATCAATGAACACCCAGACTTTTGTAGCCATGTGGGCTTTTGTTTTGTAATGTGGGTTGCTTAGTCTTGGTCTTAACTGTAGGACCAGCCGCTGCTGTAAAAAAACCTTGTCCAGCTTTAACCATCTAACCTGAATGTATTAGCAGTGTCAGAGGGTGATGCAGAGTTCAGCACAGGCCACCAAACCTACCCAAGAAGCTGGGTTTATATTTGAACAATTATCCTAAGCGTCTTTTCTTGGATCCTTATCATTATTATTTTTTTTTTCGCCAAAACATTCCTCCTTTCTTGTAACGGGACATCAGATTTGGGGGCTGTAGAGGACATTTTGCTGCAGCGGATAAACCAAAATTCTTTAAAAGCTGCCAAGCCTACATGTGCTGACAGTGTTTGCAATTTATGCTTGTGGACATGACCTAGTGACTGCCTGGTTTGGATGTGGTCGGAATTACAGTTACACATTTGGAGTTCAGTGTGAACGCAGGCGGTGATCTGGATCTAAATTGGGACCTGAAGCCTTTCACTTGTAATATTCTGGCTTCGCTCTATTTCAGGCTCTGTCCCAATCACTGAAAGATTTATACCTTTATCAATAAATTATCATGACTTTTACTACACTTACACCAGTGTCTTAAATTAACACTAAACTAAATGTAGATGAGGCACGCTTCCTGCTTCACATGATTTATGGCAATCCGTCTGAAATGAGGAGCAAAATTAAATTTGCCAGCAAAGGCAGATCTTTAACATCAGGTCAGACAAAAATTTTATTGCAAGTGCACTGCTACAGAGGGTTTGTAGGTTGTCTTTTTTTGTTGAGGTTTTTGATAGACCTGGAGCACTTTAGGCAAAAGAGAAGAAAAAATGTTAGAAATGTTTGTAGGTCTGAAATCTCTGCTGTGTACTTTATGTCAGGTTGGAGGTGATAGACAGGATGAATGTAGCAGTTACGTGGCACTGATAAGCTCTCAGCTTGAGGACTGTGTCCTCTTTTGATGACCTGCCTTTGAGAAAGATGTGGAGAGTGCAGATGAGAGCATCAGAAATGACCAGAGGTCTTAAAAAATATAACCAGTGGGGAGAGGCTGAAGAAATAAGGTGGTTTTAGCCTAAAAATTAGATGGTTTGCAGGAGATATAATAAGCTTTAAAATAAGTAATAGGTTTGGTAAAGTAGAAGGGAATCATCTAATCTCCCTGTCTGCGGGGAACGGCACAAATAATTATGCGCATCCATTGCAGCAAAAAAGATTCAGGTAGGCATTCAGGAAAAATTCCTGACCATAAAGGTATTGAAACATGGGCTGCAGGTCACTGGGGCAGTGGCAGATCCTTGTCACGTGTGGTCTTAAGTATGAGCTAGACAAAAACCTGCTTGGCGTGAGGTACCGAGATGCCCCTGCTTTGGTGTGGAGGGCTCGCGGCGATGGTCTCCAGGCATCCTTTCCAGACTGTGACGCTGTGACAGAAGGAAAAAGGCAGCTTATACACTGGCATCAACACTGCATCTCCAAAGGGGGAGTTCCATGTCTAACCACCCAAGACTGAGAAATCACAGGGGGAAAAGCTAAATGCCAATTGCGCGTGTCTGCCAAATGGCCCCATTTCAAGGTCAGCTTTCAGTGCTGTTGAAGCCACGGCTCTTGCCATTGTCTTCAGGAAGAACATCATTCAGCTTGAAACCGTCCTTGCTGTTCACTGCAGACGTTGAAAATCTCTAGGCAGACGCTGCACCTGAAAACCTTGGGTCCCCCATGTCACTTGAACAAATGGGAAACACAGTTGGTGAGTGTCTGTGCACATCCTGGCTGCTGTGGTCTTTGCTGTTCTAAGGAGTCAGTGTCAATCCTGGGGCCAAGATCAGAGCTGAGGGACCAAGGGAACACCACTGAGACATACCGGCCACACCACGTGGGGAACCACACCTGGGCCTGTCACCGGCTGCCGGTGAGTGTTGCCAGGGCTGTCCAGAAACTTTGCTAAAGTGTGTACCATGGTTTAAGCTGAGCTGACACCCAGCACCAGGTGAAAGCAGAAACAAGGAGTCTTGGGAAGGAGAGCAGCATACGGGATCCCTGTGATTCCAGCAGATTTACTCTGTCCTGCCGTATGCTGAACCCAATAGGTAAAGGAGAGGGCATTGTATGTCAGGAGATAAAATGTAGACTTTTTGAGGCTGACTTCTCAATTCAGAAGATGCCGACGTTTTTGGTTTGGGTTTGGTTGTGGGTTTTTTTTAAATAATGAAATGCAGTGCGGTTTATTCCTAACAAACTCATCAGGCAGTCGGAGACCGTACTCCCTAGTGAGCAGATAGCAAAGTTCCTACTCTGTGTTCGGGTGGGTCTTGCAAATAATCCCTTAAGCACCCTGTTTGTTTTCTTGCTGTAAAGTGACACTTGTCTTTGAAGGAAAAAAACAAAACAAAGTCAAATAGAGAATAACTCAGAGCAAACAGTAGAAAACATTTCCTAACAATAAGGGCTGGAAGGCTCCCTGTTCCTTGCAAAAACAACCCCGAGTGCAAGCGGCTGCACCCCAGCCACATTAGGGAAACACGGGAAAGCCACCCTCTGACCTGGGAGAAAAGAAGGGAGGGAGAGTTTGCAACCCAGTTACAAACCTGCTCCACTCTAGTCACCACAGCTGGATTTAATACAATTAGACCTGATACCAACTAAGTTTAAAAGCCAGGATCAGATGTGTTTGTAGCTCAGCGGCAGAGACTTGTGGCTGGGATTGGCTTTGGGGCTGAGGGTGGCAGAAGGGAGCTCCTCGCAGTGGCCCCTGCGGGCAGAGGGGGCTACTGGCTGAGGACTTCACCTCACCACCTGGGGACGGGTCATGCTGCGGCAAAGCTACCACTCAAATGGACAGGAAACAGGCTTGAGAGAGGAGACAGGCAGGGGGATAATGGCTCCTCGCGCGACTGATGGAGCGGGCTGCCTGGCGGGCAGGGGCGGTCGCGAGACGCTGCTGGGTGAGCTAAAGACTCCATTAGACTGAAACTGGAGCGCCGTACGGGATGCATATTACTGGCTGAGGTCTGGGGCTTACTGGATAAGGGCGAGCTGCTGTACGGTACAGTTTCAGAGGGCTATTTACGCTGCAGTGGAGGAAAAAACCAAAGCAAAGCTGTGCATTGGACAAATAAGTCGATGAGAAGGTCTGGGTGGGAATGTGCACATTGCCTGATATGATTTGGTGTCCCAAATGGCCTTAAACAGCCCATAGAATTTCTATGTCTAAACCAGATTCCAGCAAAGGAGACCTTTTATGATGCACTAATAGGCTCATTAGGCTTTCTTGAGCAGGGCACGCTCACAGCATCATATGTTTTTTCCATTACAGGAATTACGCGTGTTTTGTTGTGCTTTGGGTTTTGTTTTGTTTTCCACATAGACTTGCCCTGACAGTTCCCCCATTCAGGTTTATATTGGAGGTACCATCTCGAGCCAATGAATTTTATGAAATATGTTGCTGGCACTCACGGAGAGATGCATAAAGGAAATATTCTAATGACAGTTGGAAAGGCTTTGATCCCTTTCCAAGACTGCACTCATGTCTTTGAAATGCGAGTTTGGCAGTGCTGGAAAGGCTGGGCTCTTTGGCTCTCTTTGGCACGAGCCCATGTGACAGACATTATGTCCTCTATCAGGGGACCCACATAACCTTGAGAAGTGTAAGCAATGCTCACAGATTGCGTTGGGTCAGATAGTCTGGGCTGATAACAAAGCAGCCGCGGCAGCAGGGGGGAGTCAGCCTAGTCCAACGCAATAACTGAAAACTATTTTGACCTGGTAACTGTTGGGTCTGCTGCCTGCGGCTACGTCGTTGGACATGAACTGCAAAAGTAGTTAATTTATGCCTCCTTGAGTGTAGGAATGTGGTGATGATGGATAGGGATGGGAGGTTATTAGAAACATGGGGAGGAAGGAGGGGATGGAATTCCAGCTCGTGTTTTTATCTCTTACACGCACATGCTGGTTCCTTTGCATACAGGCTCTTGGCTGTCCTGCGTGTGTGCACAATCCAAACCCTTGTTACACACTCATGCCTCTGTTCACGCACGCACATGCAGGCACACGTTCACACGCTTACGAGGGATTTGCCTGAGCTGAATGCTTGAACACGTTGATGTGCTGGGGGTTGCTGACTGCTTTTACAAAGGGGTTTGCATTTACTCCCTCCTAAGCATGATCTGTTTACACCTATTCCTGTGCAGACCCTTTGCTAAAAATCCTTTCAGCATTCTGTCCTTACACCACTTGAGTTTATTCTGCTCATTCGCAGACTTGTGTTGGCTAGCAGGGAAACAGTGGTCAGAGAAATACTATAAAACCGAGTCCAATTGACTCAGTACGGTGGATTTACGTAAGACATGAGTTCAGTCTCGGTGATGTACTGACATCACTGGCCAATCAGTTAAATGCTGTCTGCTCTGGATGTTGTCTGCAGTAATAATCCATGTACAAAACAGCCCTAGATGTTGAAGCACATCGCCACTACGCAAGTGAGAGAGTGATTGTGGCCGTGCACTGAGGATATAAATGGGGATTGGATTGTGTAAACAATAAGCAAAAAGACAGCTGAGAATAAAGAAATATTAGTTTAGATTATTTGAAACCATAAGAGAAGAGTGAGGATAAAAATGGTAATCTCAGGAGGGGAGTTTGATTATAGTTACTCCTACAGGGATTTGCATAGGCCGTGAAGCGTCTGCATCCAGAGTCAACAACCGCAGTCTCAATACAGACAGTGAGCCGTTCCTTCCCACTGTGACACAAAACACACAAAGATTTTTCTACTTAGAGGTGCACAAGGCTTCCGTTTCTGTCATTTTCTCTCTTACACTTTTGCTCACTGTCATTTACTGATGCTGCCCTACGTGCAGACATACCCAGCGTCCCCTTCACGTGCACAGATCCTCTGTCACATACTCCCCCGTTGCGCTTACGCTTTCAATTGGAAATGCATATTACCCCTCATATGTAATTCCAAACCATTGCTTGTGGACATGTATAAGTATGAGCCCATGTTTGGAAAAGATGTTTCAAAAGGCACAAAGAAGATCCTGGAAATAGATTACGCACAGTCTCAGAACATTGTGCAGACACATGCAGAACAAGCTTGAGGAGCTGAGGGAAAGATCTGTGTATTTTCCATAGATGTGATGGGAACAGTGGAGAGATGAGAAATGTGTAAAGGGTCACAGCGCTGACCTGTCCTTCAGGATGTCATCCACATTTGATTGGAAGATAAACACTGTATGGAATGGAAACATACCCTTCCACTGGTGTCCCCGAAGAGCACGTCTTCCTCCATGAGTCAGCGAGGGCCTGGGGACACCCAGCCATGAACTATTTTGGAGGCAATGACTTCAGCAAGTGGCAGGGGAAGCTATTGTGGAAATATGAATGTGTTTTCCATTGGGGAGTCCTCCAGGGAAGGACAGAAAGATCTTGGTGCTGAGCCAACTCCCCTATTTTTTCTTCACCCTTCTGGGAACGAAAGCCTTGCAAAGTATGCAAGGAACCCTACTTCCTAAATGTGAGTGCATTTGGTTTGTGAGAGCTACGTGAGCCCTGGACACCCCCATGCACATATGGAAAGGGAGACTTTAGGAAGCAGGAATCAACCTGCTCAAGACCATCACAGCGGCCTTTCCTTACAAGGTCGTCAACTGTGCTTGACTCGGTGTGGTCTGCCTGTTGTTTCCACCTGTCAGGAGAAGATAGTGCAACCTGTCCATGTTTTACATCTTGTGTTAGCACAGCACTTCGTATCAAAAGCCAATGTGAGCTAGAAACAGAGAACCAATGGGTTTACTCTTATGCTTCACTTTCTCCAGCTTTACTCTGAGTTTTAGAGCATTGTGGTGCCACTGAAAGCGGTCTGGCACCGTGGTACACACTTGGGTAAGTATCTCCTGGATTCCAGTACTGACAGAGTCTACTCCTTTAAAGGAGTGCAAAAAGTACTTCCAAGGGCCATCAGGCTTAAGGGATTGGCTTTGCTTGCCTGCAGCAGATTGCTTTATGGTCTCCAGGCAGCCCCAAATCTAAGAAGAAACATTGCTCAACTAGGGGTGGGGTGGGGAGAATGTAAGGAACCTTAGGAAGTTCTGTCATGGTATGGTACCACTCCTGCAGAGATGCCTTGCGCTTCGCACAGCTTTGCTTGCTGGAAATAGCAATTCCCAAACGACCGTCCTGTGTCAGGGCTAGACCATGGGCATCTCCGCAGAAGCGACTGCCACTGGTGCTAAAGGAGTAACTTGGTGAACTGGAGTTACTTGTTGCGCCAGCCTGAGGATGTGAAACTTGTTATGGTGAAGGAAAATTAGAGGTAACAATAATAAACAGCTTAGAGGAAATGTGCAAGGTAACTGCTGATATAAAAAGATTTACTGACCATAATACATGGTTAATTACATTCATAATAAATAGATTCCTATACTTATCTTAGGAATGCGGACAGCTTTATGTATTTACCTTGGATTTTGTGGCCTTAGTTAATCAATGGCCTGAAGTCCTTAGATGAAATTCACTCTATGAATGCAAAGTAATTGAAGTTTGGGAGTGGGTTATTAAAATATATCAGGTGACTGATACGCAGGATATTGTAAGATCTTTGCCTGGATTGCAGCACTTATTCAATACTTAGTTGCTTTTTGTGTCACCTTTAGAAAAATAAAGCTTTTCTTTTTCTGCAGAGCATACTTAGATGTCAATGAACTGAAGAACATACTCAAACTGGATGGATCCACACACCTCAACATCTTCTTTGCCAATTCCTCTGAGGAAGAGCTGGCTGGAGTGGCAACTTGGCCCTGGGACAAGGAAGCCTTGATGCATCTAGGTGAGTGATAAAGATGTTTCTTCTTTGTAAAGCATTCTTTTGAGGCGCTAAGAAGGAAAGACAAATATGCGTTAAGCTCTGTTCTGATTTCTTATCATTCCTCTAATATATAGTCAGGGGAAAAAAAGTATTTCACGATTCCCAGATACTGGCTCACAACCAGGAAAATATTAGGTTATAAACCCAAAGCATATTATGGTATTTGTAGATGATGTCAAGCTGGAAGTATTTCACCTTTTAAGTGAAGCTACTTTACAGGGCATTTACTCCATGGGAGCACTTTGTGAAGAAGATTGGGGGGGATAGGTGGGGGGATGCTAGACAGAAGTGAATTTTTAACCTTATCCTGTTACGTCTGATCTTTAGTTCATTACTTAGTAAGTGTTCAATTATTGTCCTCGCAGACTGTAGTTAACATTTGTTGCTATTTTTCTCTACCAATGTGCAAAAGAGCAAACTGCTGAGAGATTGTATTTCTAATGTTCATTTGAGTGGAACTGGAAAGAGTTTGCTACCCCGCAGATTGCCCTGCATGTTTCATAACTAGGTTGCCGAGTGTGGCTGCTGGAACCCAGGGATCCAGACAGAGCTGTGCAACCTCCCGAGTGACTCACTGCCCTGACACCTGCAGTGCCACTGGACCTGTGTTCCCTGCAAAATGTCAGATGAACCTCAAAAGGTTCAGAAGGCACTGTCGGAGTCTGTGTCTGCTTCTCTTAACTGCACAAACCTCCCTTGGGCTGCAAACCTGATCTGGTCATCTTATAAGAGCAGGGATTCTCACAAGTTTTCCAGATGTTTCTCCAGCTTGTCCAGACCTTCCTAGGCTGGAAGTGAAGTCCAGCCTCAGCCAAGTTCAGTCTTTGTGAAAGGCTGTTTCAGCCAGTTTTTATATTACCCAACCCCACATTGAGCAAAACAGAAAAGATGTGGCAAATGTAAATGTAGACGAGGAGAGCAAAATGTGGTGGTTATTATTCTAAAGCATACAATGAGAGCTGAGCTACAACTCGCCCCATCAGTCAGGGAGGCTTTTCCATGTTCAAAAATGCATTACCCCAAAACCTAGATGTTAACATCTCTTTATAGTCACCTGTCCCCATAGCTGAAAGAGGCTCCATGGGCAGACCAGGCAGTTGGAGCTGGCTGCCCTACTTCAGTTAGTAAACGTTTTGTTACGACACCCAGCTCCGCGGCTGCTCTGGAAGCAGTGTGAGCAAACTTCCCTTCCTGAGGACCGGCACTGACACACATCCAGTCTCCTGCTGAGCTAGGCTGGAAGAGAAGCCACTTCCAATCTGACTTGCCTCCAGCCCCATCTCCATGGGCTCGGGCTGGGAGCACCCAAAACAGAAGACGCTGTAAACGCCTGGCAGTGAGCATTCCCTGTGGCAACAACTTCCGGCAAAAGCAATGATAGAGGCCAGCCCCAGCCTAGACCAGCACCCACACTGATGTGATTTCTACCGCTTCGTAGTACCACAACCCCCTTCTGCACTAGCCGCACAGTAACTCTGTTTGCTTCTGATTGTGCAACAGTGTGGGTTGCTGGTGGGAAACATTAGCCCTAATGCCACTGCTGGAGTGAAACAAGGCTGCAATATAGCTGGTCCTTCCCTAAATGAGTATTTTCACAGCTTCCCTTGGTGTTGCCATGGGAGGGAGCAGAGAACAAGGGGAGAGCTCCAGAGCGCCAAGAAGAACCTTCTGCAAGAGGTCTGGGGCTCGCCCAAAGCCCTGATGAGTTCTTCTGTCACTTCGTTAAGCTAATTGTCAACATCATGCCTGAGCAAAACAATTTAAATTCAGCTCCTGCAGTGTATTGACAGAATTCATTGACCAAAAAAAGATCTCACGAGAAAAAAAGACATTAGCCAACAGTTTAAAGTTGACTTGCAGTGGAAAAAAGTAAAAAATAAATAAATAATGGTCATAATTTCCTGTCATAATAGCCCTCCCAGACCTGTGCTTGGTCTGTAAGAATTCATCTTTAATCTTTTTTACTCTCTTCTATAAATCCAATATGTACTTAATAAAAAATATGAAATATGTCCTGTGGTGCAGATCTAAAGGCTGGGATAGAGATTGTCTGGGTGAGGGAGTTTATCTTTTCTGTAAAACTGCAATTGATTTAGATTCTTGACAGCTGTGAAAAATATAAATTTTCAACAAAGGCAAAAATAAAATCTCCCTCTCCAGCTGCCTCAGGGCTGTCCAATGCCAGAACCATTTACCCAGCCTTTATTTTGAAGGCACGTCTTGCTGAGGAATTTCACCAATACTCCTGCCATTGGGAAACAAACCCTGGAAGTATCTTTGGGAAAGAGACCCCCACAGAACAATATACCAGGGTGTTCTCTGGGTGTAAATGGCTCCACATGGGTAGACCCCAAGCAGCAGAGGACTCAGAGCATGTATTGTATGCAGGGATGCAAAGAACGTGGGCGTTGCAGTGGCTGAGTACTGGTAGGTCTGTAGACAATTAATTGGGCCTAGGGAAAGCTGGTGTAAGGACCAGTTCAGTGCTGTGGAAAGGATGTGCAGATGCTGCATGTGGCATAATAGGAACGATGTTGCAGTGTGGTTGATTTTGTTCAGTCTTTTGTGTCTGTATTTAAATTTGCAGTTCAGTTTTTTTGCTGCTATAGATGCACATGTCCACGTGGCTCCTCTCTACTGTGTGCATGTAGCCACACATGCCCATGTACAAAGGGAAAGTCTTTTCTCTATTCCTATGTGTGCCTGTGTCTGTACAAGACATGCAAAGTGGTCCTTGCTCTCTCTTCAGCATCGATAAAATTTCAGCTGGAATATTGTGTTTGGACAGTGTGCTTTGAGGAAAACGTGAGATAACTGGTGAAAACCAAAAGAGAAAAACAGTCAGGGAGGTTGAGAAAAAGGATTGAGCTACAAGGAAAGGTTGAATGGTTTACAGTCATTCAGATGGGGAAAAAAGAGCCTCAAGTGGGAATGATGACAATCTCATAAAAGCTGATGAAAGGGGAGGAGAATCTTCTGTTCTTCGTATCTGTGTGAGGCAGGACTTGAAGTCATGAACTTAAATTGCCAAAAAATCAATTCAGATTAGATGTGAGTTAAATCCTTGCAGCCATAAGGATACTGAGTGCTAAAATTGATTGCTGGGGCAGTCATGTCATCAGGGGTTGTAAAGAGACATTAGGCTGATATGTGAGGGATGGTATAGACCTAATTGGTCCTCTGTTGTTTCAGAGTGGAATTTCGATGACTTCTTAAGATCTTCTCAGTCTTATTTTCCTCTAATTCCATGGTTATTGCAACCAAGTCTCCAGGCAGATGAGAAGGAAGAGTCTATGGTGCCTCAGAACCTGGTGATCTCATCTTCCCTGTGCTACAGTCGCTGATAAAGTTCCTCCTGCCAAAACGTTTTCTCTCCTCATTGTCACCAAATTATTAGTATACCATATCCAAGATTTATTTTCCCACTATAACTTTTATAGACCAGTCTCCTGTTCTCATGGTAGGCAGTATACACAAACAGTTTTAAATAAAAGGGTTGGAAAAGCTGAGGTCAACAAGCTAAATAAAGAAAATAAGAAGCATATAATAAATCGAAAGGTACATCTATCTAGCTGAGCTAAAAATATAATTCTTATGATTAATTCAATATACTGTAAAGCCTCGCTAATTTACTGTTTGCTTATCTACACATCCCATAATTCATACAACAACAACAAAAAATTCTTAGTGCACATTTAACAACCCAGCGGTACTTTTAGAATTATCACATTCCAGGATTTCGTCTTTTTTGACACATTAGACATGCATATTCATCAGTGGACTGTGCAGTTCAGATCAAACTAGGCTTGTCTGAGTACGTGAACAGAGTGTGTTTCTGACAGTTACTTCAAAGCTGTCTGTGTGATCAGAGAACACCCTGCAAAAACTGTTCCAGCCTTGGGTGTATTCTGTTTTCTTTGTCCAGCTATTAGTTTGCGCATATCGGTTCAACCTACAGCAATTTTTAGGGTGTTTCAGAAGTTAATAGGCTTCTATAAGTCTTTACCCTGTGGAATAATACACAGAGAGTGCTCCAGGTATGTTTTATTTGATTCTTGGTGTCAAATACATTGCTTACACTTATCGGGGCAGAATCATTCTTTTTAAGCACATTGCGTTATTTGAAATGGCAATAGTATGAAGTAATTGCATGTAGGATTTTTCTCTAAGGTAACAAACAAACCAAACTGAGCATATTCAGTTGAAAGACCGATGGTCACTGTGTTGTTGGTTTATGAAGTTGGGCTTTGTCCCATGATTCCTCATCCTTGGACCCTCAGATTTAGGGTGAGACTAAACCTTGCTGTGCAGTTTCTCTGAGCAGGAGATGTGCCTGATTGTGCAAAAAGCAGTCTGTGCTATAGAGGATCCGAGGAACTGTCAGTGGATCTGCCCTTAGGATTGTCTTCCTTTCCCTTTCTCTTGCTCTTCTGAGGAAGACAAGGCAAATGTAGAAGCTATTGTCTTTTCCCCTTTCAGGTGGCATTGTGCTGAATCCCTCCTTCTACGGAATCCCTGGCCACACACACACAATGATCCATGAAATTGGGCACAGCCTGGGGCTCTATCACGTCTTCCGGGGAATCTCAGAGATCCTCTCCTGCAGCGACCCGTGCATGGAAACTGAGCCCTCCTTCGAGACCGGAGACCTCTGCAGTGACACCAACCCTGCTCCTAAGCACAAGCTGTGCGGGGATCCCAGACCTGGCAATGACACATGCGGTTTTCACAGTTTCCTAAACACGCCGTTCAGTAACTTCATGAGCTATGCAGGTAATTGGGTTTCCTCGGTTTGCTGGTGGTGGCTGTGGTTGGGCAAGAACAAAGAGTATCCGTATTACCTCGGATTTCTGCAGTCCCTTTCATGTGGGGCTTTATGTTGCTGCATGTGTCCATTGGTCTTGGACCAGGCTTGATGAGAGATCAAACTTGACGGCCTCAGCAATCCCTTCCAGATCTCCTGGGTTTTTTTTTCCCTGTTTCCCCCAACTTTATGTATTGTCATGTGATGACCAGGCAGAAGGTCTGAGGGAGGGAAGAAATGAGATAAGCACTAAGAAAACAGCTTCAAAAGGCTCTGCAGCAAATTCAACACCCTATTTCTAAGGAATCTGATGGCCTGATGTATGAGATCTTCTTTGAAAAACCCAGTTTCAGAGATTGCTTACTCTGTCCCAAGGAGATATTGAATGTCAGATGAATATTGATACCACCAAGGCTGTAGGATAAACCTGTGACAGGTAGACATTTAATGAGATGCTGCTCATCCCTCCAGGTGTCTGTTTAAGTGCCATGTTTATTGTTTGATTTGGAGTCAGTGTGGTTCAGCTAAAATTGCTCACACCTGAGTTTCATCCTTAGAATGTGAATACTGGGATGGTACCTGAGTCAGGATTGCCCTTCTGGTCAAAGACTACCATTGTGCTGCACTGGTTTGTGCTGGGAGTGCAAATACAAAGGCTCCATATCAGTGCAAAAGCCTGATTTTGCCATTATCACTCCGCAGGCTTCCGTAGGCACAGCTCAGGGGTGCTGGGTCATGGCCCTCTTGCCAACAGAGTGGAACGCAAAAAGGGTGTGAGCTCCCATCATCCTTGCCCATCAGACGAGGGTGACGTGGGGTCCTTGCTGCACCCCTGGAAGTTCAAGGGGAGTTGAAGGATCCTCTGTTATTTCCCAGAAAGAACAGGGAATACCTTGGCTTGTATTTCCCCTTATTTTGGGTCACAGGGTCTAGCCGGGATGGAGGTCTGTGACACTGAGCTGACAGCATCAACAACATTTTAAAGGTGACCAATATACTTATAGCTACTGAAGGGCACCTTTTATACTCCAGGCAAAAACACAGATTGCCCACTCAAAAGGTCATAAGAGTGCTTATTCTGTAATAAAACTGTAGAGGAGCAAAGTGTTTAATGTCATCTGGGGCACAGATTGAAATGATTTATAACAGAAATGCTTTTATGCCCTTCATGGCACTAGCTAAAAGTGATGCTTAGTTTTCTATTTATTTTTCTGTTTGTTTAGAGAGTGTTTTCAGGGACAAGCATACACGCACTGTGTTCTCCACAACGTGTTCTGCACTTTGGTGCATGTGGAAGGGCAGAGGGTCTTCCTGCCTGGTGTGGCCTCTGAGTAACATCCCATCACTTCAGATGACACCATCCCTCCACCAAATCTGCTTGTGTGTATGTGACGAGGGGTGGAGTGTGCTTGTTTCAAAAAGCTGAGGTCTCTTCTTCCAAAGAGAACTTACTTTGCCAATTCTCTCAAGAGCTGAGACAGAGAGGCAGGCCACCGAGATACCTATCTGCTCTTGGGAGCTACTTGTGTGCTGGTGTTCTGAGCAGAAACCTTATTTTTTTTTCTCGAAAAATTAAGTGAAACGACGTGATAGGCATCTCTAGAGCTCATGCATGAATCTGTTTGCTTTTCTGTTGTTGCCAGTGGAATAAAAATATATCAGGATATCAAATTGCTGTAGAAATACCTTTGAAACATCTAGGTTGAGGTCATGAAGCTCTAAACGTTGCCTTCCTTTCCTTTCTGTTTTGCTGCTTGTATACAGCTTGCGCATATTGTGTTTGTCTGTCTGTCTCTGTCTAACATCCATCTGTCCCGTTACTGACTTAAAGGGTAGCTTTTCTTTCCCTGAAATGACAAGTTACTATGTCTGGAAGATCGATAAGTGTGAGAAATTGGACTTGTAAATTATTTTTACAAGTCCAAATAGGCATGCTGTTCCCAAATGAAAAGATAAGTTAGTCTTTTGGATGACTCTTCATGAAATCAGCAGGAATTCTGCCTCCGAATTCTGTCAGAATAATCATCCCAGCAAAGACTCTTGTATTTCTCTAATTATTACTTCATCTGAGGATTTTGAACCTCTCTTGAAATGGAGGGATGAAGTGAGATACCCTCGTTTCTCCTCCCCTCCCCTCCCCTCCCCTCCCCCAGGACACAGCCTGTGCTGATGTTCGAACAGATTGAGAATGCAGGTCATCTTTCTCCTGTGCCATTGTCTCACTGCTTTGTCCTATATATATTTTATTGTTCCTTTATGATGGCTATTAAGGGCCTTTGTCTCCTTCTGGACTTCCGTGAGGAATATTTATGGCTTTTACAGCATGCTGAGGGATAGACCATCGATAATTATTGAGGAAATCCAGGGATGTCATATTAAAGCAGTTTTTTGCATACCCACAGGGATTTGTAGATATTTTCAAGCTGGTGGTGTCTGTCTATCTGCTGTGCATGTTTGATGAGGAGAGGTTCGCTGCTCAGCAGAATTAGGGGAGACACGGGAGAAGATGTGAGCTGACGTGTCCTTACTGTGGCAGGGCTGCATTTGGGGCTGCAGTTTAAGCAGGATCCCAACCGAAGCTGGTTCCTTTTGCTTGCATCTCAGGGAAGATGTGGTAAGGTTTTAAATTAGCCAGCAAATTCACACTTCTCTTTAGAACGAATCCATATGTTTTCATTCCTCTTGAGTTCCACAGGGCAGGGACTTGAAGACATCAGAGCATCTAGTAACACCATTACAATACTGAGCTGCCAACTTGCACGCAAGCAGCTCTCTGAACAGCCTTCGGTGACCTGCATCTTCCCAGAAAAGTGAATTACTTGACCTCTGCAAAACTGTCGTTGTCGTGTGTATGGCAGCAGCGCGCGGAGCTCCCGCCTGAGACTGAGCTTTCCTGGGCTAGGAATTCTGAAGGCACATGTGAGGAAACACTCTGTGTTTTCAAGAGCTTTTCACCTGATGGGAAGAGTACCAGAAAAATGGTTAAAGCGCGAGCAATAAGTTCTTCAGCATAACTGTTCTGAGTCACTTTGCACAACATATTTATTCCTTCTGTGATCTTCACAATAGAGAAGTAGTAATTTTCTACTTCTCCGGGGCATTGTAGCTGTAAGGTTGTATGGTGTTCAGAGGGCACTGGATGTGTTCTTGTTGCCAAATCATGTTTGTGGAAAAGAGATGAAATGAGAAATGGGTATTTGTGGGAAATGATCCAGCAAACTTATTTCGCCATTTTGAATGAAAAGAAAATCTGAAACATCAAGAATGTTTATGAAAAGTTCAGAAAGGGGTTAGAATCATAATGGTAACGGGGGAGATTTTTAATAGAAATAAAGTTATTTTACTGCACCAAAAATTTACATTTTTAATCAGTGTTTGTAATATTTTTTTAAATTGATCTTTCAGAACATGTTTATTTCTTCATTAGAAAATTTAAGAACTTTAAAAAAATTGCATATTTTTAAAATTCCGTGTTCTTAGCTAAGCAAAGAGCACAAACAACACCATAATAAAATCCCAAGTAATTTATTCTAATTAAAACTTACTTATTTATGCTAAACAATTAATATCCCTCAGCACTTTTAATTAAGAAATCTGTCAAAGTCTATTGCACACAGTTTACATGAATCTCAGTCAATGCTTTATCCTAACACTAGCTGTTCTTTGCCCTTTTATTCTCTCTCCAACATACTCTTTTAGACAAATTCTTTTAAGCCCAGAGGTCCACTGGTAGCCCCAATTCTGACCAGAAGGTGCTGCACTGAGGCTTTCTGTTTCTTCACCTCCACGAGTGTCTGTCTCATCTCAGGATGATCTCTAGGTGCTTTGTATGTATCCTGGACCAGAGGAAGAGAACATTTGTTGATTTATTTTTTCCTTTTTAACTTTTGTTTCCTTCCACCTGTCCCCACAAGTGATGACTGCGCTAATTTGTTCACAGGCCATTAACTTTTGAGCGCTGCAAGAACCAATCCTGGCCATTGCGAGAAGCTGCCGTTCAGAGTTGTAACTCTCTCTCGTGCTCCGGCCTGATGCCCCGCGTGGTTGATGTGGCTTCTGTTTTAATTTCAGACGATGACTGCACCGACTCCTTCACGCCCAACCAGGTGGCCAGGATGCACTGCTACTTGGACCTCGTCTATCAGAGCTGGCAGCCTGTGAAGAAACCGGCTCCTATTGCAATTGCCCCCCAGATCGTGGCTCGGACCTCCACCTCTGTCACCCTGGAGTGGTTTCCACCCATTGACGGCCACTTCTTTGAAAGGTGATCACGCGCTGCTCTGTACTCTCACACTGAATTGAAGGAAAGGGGAGAAATTGGGGAACAACCTGGGGCCCCACTCCCGGAGCGCAGATTTGTCATGTGCTGTGCTCAGTCTGGGTTAAGGCTCTTTCCTAAATTGGTTCATACTGAGGAGGGTATTGATCTGTTTTCTGCTCTCCCTTTCTCAGACTGTAGCACTCGGTGGAGGGCCATTGATTTGCCATGTAAAGGGCAAATCTTTTTCCATATGTTGCGGGAGGAATTCTTAATCAACGATTCTGGCCCTGGGATTCCTGCTGCTATTGCGCCTCACAAATACCTGTGGGTTTCAGCTCTGCCTGCACATTCCCCTGCCTCCTCTTGCACGTTTCTTTTGCAAGGACAAGGTGAATTGCGTTTCTACTCCCGTAGGGACACAGAGCTCATGGGCAGTGGAGTCTCACAGGGCAAGGAGGTGGCAGGGCCAGGGAGAGGGACCAGTGCTGCCTCCTTCCCTGAGCTGCTGGTCTGAGATGGGAGCTGAGCAAGGCAGAGTCGAAGACCTAAAACTCTGAGTATCACACAGTGGCATCTTGCTGCACCCTGAGTAGAGCACATCGGTCGGAGTATGTGTGTGTTCATGCCCGATAAGCACGCAGCTGCGTGGTATCAGTAAAAACTAAATGAATGCAGGGCTCTGGACATGAGTTGCACCACTTTGCACTTTAGCTGGGGCAACTCTACCCCAGAATGACCTGAGCAACTGGGTGGTTCATCTAAATACTCTTACGCAGCGCTTGGATGAGCCGCAGGAGCTATGGGAGCCCTAGCAGAGAACTTCCGAAATTACTGACCTTCTCGCATTACCGTTGACTCACCTGCCCTGTTTGCATTTCTTCTCCACTTTTTGCTTTGTTATTTTATAGAGAACAAACTTTGGGTGTCCTTCAAGACTGTAGCAGTGCATATCGCAGGAGGCCGAATTTACAAGCATATTAGTGCCCAAAGAGCTGTCTCAGCAACTGCTGCCTTGTTCGGTGAGAGCACCTTGAAAACCACTGCCTCCATCAGGGATAAAGCTCCTTCCAGCACTGCTAGGACACCACGGCCATTTCAGTGGCCAGCTTGCACTTCATCTGAGTAGGCAGATAGCTCGTATTTTTCTGCTCAGATGAGATTTTCCACCTTTATTGCAGATTAATACAAGGAGGGTAATCAAATCACATTAGGAGTTGATAAAGAGAGGTCTTGTGCTCTGAGCAATGTTTGCCTTAATTGCCGTTTTGCAGCTGAATCCTTTTATTCCCTACGTGTGGAAGGGACTTATGTGAAGTTCTGAAAATTAATTCAGAAATTTTTTAGCCTGTAATCATTTTTAGGTAAATTAAGTTTCTCCAATTTAATTTAGATTTCAGAAGATACTTATTATCTATTAAATAAATACCGTCTACCTCTTAAAACCCATTGACGAAGAGTTAATTGTTATGTAACTAAATATGTCTTTATTACATATTTCTTATAACTCAATCAGTATGTTCTTAATAACCCCTAGTTAGTTGCTTCTTAAATAACATACAGTGGATAGCCTGCTAAATCTAAAATTTCATAACAGAGTTATCATATGTTAAATAAATAGTGATTTTCTAGAAAAAAAAAGTCCCTTGGGTTTTCAAATCTGTGTGCTCAGTATTACTGAAGAGATTTAAAGAGGCAGCCTCAAATACTTTGAGTCCAATTCCTTGTTAAAACTAGATTCCCAGTGCTAAGAGATACAGAAATGTTGCTGTGACCATTTAAAAATGTCACTGAAATATAGAAATGATCCTGTTTAAAACATGCCCATATTTTTGATATATTAATCAAAACAAGCATAATAGTAGTATTATAGTGGCTAATACTGAAAAGGCTCACGTGCTGAACTTCCAGTCCCGGTATGTCCAGCGCTGCTTGGTTAGAGATATATGCCTGTATCAATTTGTAAAATTGGGTCACTGTGCAAGACAAGTAGGAGGTAAAATTGGCCAAGGATAATCTTATCTGTGTGTGGGAATACTGTAAATCTTTGCAGATATTTTTACACAAAGTGCACACCATGGCCCAAATTTTACTTGCCTCACTTGAATGAATAAACTCATTCACTTCAATGGGACTATTCATGTAAAAAACAGAAGACTGATACTCAAGTGCCGAGTGCCTTGGGCCTGGTTTCTAATGCACAGAGGCCCCTTCCATGCTGTTTTGACAGTGTAAAAGGGCCTTAAAAGGATGAATGGCTCTGGCTACATTAGCAAGTATTGTGGGCCAATATAAGTAGATCTCTAGCGCAAAACAGTTGTTAATGAAGACCTGACGTCAACACGGTAGGGGTTTTGGGGGGTTGTTTCAGCCTGGCCTCATGGCATCAGCAGTTGGAGCGCATCAGGTGTGGTCCTGGGACACATCTCCGCGCTGGTTTCAGGCAAAACGGGGTCCGGCTTCCATGCTCCAGCGCTGCTCCGAGGGGGGAAGATGAAGAGTTTCACTTCAAAAGCTCGCTCCTGATCCAAATTGCAACGCTACTATAGGCATCCTCAGTGTCACGCAAGTTCTTTTGCTGTCCCTTTTATTCTCTGGAGCTGTGCATAGGCAGTCACCTCCGCTTAACGA
This sequence comes from Chionis minor, assembly GCA_013398295.1. Lineage (NCBI taxonomy): Eukaryota > Metazoa > Chordata > Aves > Charadriiformes > Chionidae > Chionis > Chionis minor. The sequence goes on along the minus strand of VZSF01003152.1, from coordinate 486,428 downwards.
AAATCAGGAAGGGAAAATTTAGCCTTGTGTTTAAAAATGTAGCTCTGGGCCAGCTGCACCTGAGGGTAAGGACCGAACAGGTCTGCAGTTGAAGGGAGATGAAGCATGGAAGTAAAGACCATGTGCCTTTTCCCTGCTCAGATGCAACTTTGTCACAGGTGCCTCAGTATTAGCTGGTTTTCTTTTAGGGCCTCAGTTCCAGGAATTACATGATTAATTATGTGGATTTGGGGAGAGAAAGTAAAGCTAACTCATAGGTCTTGTAAATTTGGAGTTGGCTAGCCTGTATCCTCACACCTTGGCAAGAGTAGCTACGTGAACTGTGCGCAGAAGTAAAATCTTCTTCCTGTCAGACCCTCCTTTTCTGTTTAGTGTGTTTAATTGATGACTGCTCTAGAGAGTCATTTACCTGCACATAAATTTGCCAACAAGTGTTTGACCCTTAACTCCAGCAGCTGTTTGAGCTTCTAAACATCTCTAATAATCAAATGTAGCAAGAACCACCATTTCTTCTTGTTGCTACCGCACACGGGATTGGAATACTTCCCAGTCTCCATCCTCCCAGTAAAAAAAAAAGCGTCAAAAATGTCGCATGTGCATGTAATAATATGTAATAATAAAATAATAACAGAGCCAACAAAACAAGTGAAAACAAGTGAGAAAAAGAAAACTCCATTCATTTCCTGGCTGCATCTATTAGATGCGTTCATCTGCTGTCGCTAAGCATCCATTCATGCGCCTCCTGTTTGATATGCGTAGGCAGGATGTAAACAGTTATTGTAATAGGGCTCCGCAGCAAATTCTGCTTGGCCAGAAAACTTTGCATGCATCTGCTCTTCCAAGTTTTCATTGAGGTGACTGCATTAATTTCCATGAATCTGATGCTATCTCCTTCTTAGCAAGCAAATATTTTGGTCAGTATGGTGTCCCAGATCTAGATGGCTGGGCTTGATAATCGCTTGCTTAAACCTTGCTGGAAAGTTTCAATGCCTTGGAGGGGAGAGCATCAATTCTGAATTTCAAGTAAGGAGATACATTTTAGCCTGAAAACAGACACTCTTTACTGAAAGGAATGACAGATTTTTGCTGGGTTTGAGTTGTCCACTGAACTGGTGCTAGCCCAGAAGAGAATTGTCTGTTTCTCACTAGTAATCTTTAGATTTTGAATCTGCTTCTGAAATATCATGCTGTAGGAATGAATTCCTCCTGCGCTCTGAACTTCATAAGCTGGAATTTCCCCAGTACTTGACTTATTAGAAAACAGAGGAGTCTAGATTTTCCATTACCCTGCACTTTGGGGAGTCATGTGCGCCAGTGTATAATGTGTCAGATACACTATCGTTCCTAATTAATAGTGTTTTGAACCAATTTACGCTCATTTTGTCTTGATGTCAGTGGCTGCATAAGGTGTAAGGATCTGGCTTAGATTTTCATAAGCCTGTAAATGCGATTCCATAATTGGTTTTGACATTCATGGCTGTTTGTAGGATTTGTGTGCAAGAGTCTACAGACCAAAAACTTTAACCCAGGAGTCATCCCCTGTGTAACTCCTTTCAGCCAGTGGAGTTACATCAGGGTTGAGTTTGGCTCCCAAATTGGAAAAGTAAAAAGAGAAAGTTTGCTCATAGCCTTTCCCACATGATGCTCCTTGTGATTGCTCTTACCTCCAAGTCCTTGCTGGTAAAAGGAAATGTTTGTCCATAAGCCTACAGTTTTTTCCACCATGGCAGCCTGTGATGAAATTGTATAGCTGCTAATTTGAGTAAGAAGCAGTCCTAATTGTGGAAACTTGGCTTTCTAAGCCCTGTCCGCATCCAGGACCTAGCGCTAATGCAGGAGTCTCTTTGTAGAGAAACTGAAAGATTATTATTGCAGGGACTTCTATCCTGATGGTTGATACATGTGTCTGAAAAAGAACTGCACAGTAATCACTCTACATTTTGATTTCTCAGTACCTTTTATTCGGGATTCTGGGATTTGTTTGCATATATTACTTAGGCAAGCTGAGTTAGACACTTAAACCTTTGCTAAAAAGACAGCTGAGAAAATGCAGTAGGGAGGCAGCGTCATGTCAATAGTGCAGGTGGGTGCAATGAGACAGAGAGAGAAGTTATTCGCAACGTGCCCAAATTTGTGCATTACCAGCGGTACAGATCATGCACGAAAGAGGAGAGCACCTTTGCCTCCTTCTTCTCTCTTCTACCCCATTGCCACATTTTATTCTTCAGATGTTTTCGGCAGGTGCATCTCTTTCCGCACTGTCTGCAAGTTCAGTCATTCGCCGTCTCATTGTAGGGGTGGCTGTGGGCCATGTTGAAACGGATACAAGTTTTACCACTGATTTCATTTCAAGTTCCTCCTATTGACAATCCCTGCTTCCGCCTAATTAAGCCAACAGAAAGTTGACTTTCAAATAGATCCCTGTCAACAAACAGGAGATGCTGAGCTGTGGAGCAGCTGAGTGCGTGTCGTCCCTAACACCAAAGGGAAGCGGGATTGTACAGCCCGGGAGAGCCAGGAGTGTACATTTACAGTCCTGGTATTCCCACTGAGGATCCAAAATAACTTCTGCCTGAGGATCACAGTGCCCTTCCCAAAGCAGCGCTGAAATAAATGGAGCAAGGGGAGATGGTTAAAATTTTCATAGCTGATTATAATAATTGATGACTCAACCCACACTTACTTGGGTAGCTTCGAGAGTTCACTATGTGCTACGCACAAATTGTTTGCTTAAAACTTCTGTCCTTTCCTAGGCACGTTTAATCATTAAGATAGTTATTTTTTTCCTTTCATTTTGAGTGGGCAGTGTTCTTTAAAGCAGAACAATGAATTCCGAATAATAAACAACTTACTGGGATGAATAACCACACATTCTGGGTCATACACGGTTCCAAATGTTGTGACCCCAAGGAATGTAGGGCTGAACTGTGTGAGTTGCATTCTCAGCTGATATGAATCAGCTTAAATTTACGGCAGTTATTAGTTAGTCCAGTCTACATCAGCTTAAACCTGGTCTTGTGAATGTATTAGCAAAAATATTTGTGAATCAGTGTTTAACTGGGTTTTCCTGTTTGACTGCTTCTGCTCATAGTACTTCATTGATAGTAGCTGGTATTAGATGTATTGTGTGGGTGAAGTAATGTTGGCATTGGGCAGCGAAGCGCCTTTCTTAATGTCACGTCATGCCATCTGATGGCGTGGAGCCATAAGATATTCCGGTTCAGAAAGAGCCATCCGCTGGTGCCTAGGCTGCCAGGTATCGAATCCAGTTTCCCTTGCGGACAGGATCCAGGGTGTGCTCTTCTCTGTGTGTTCATAACCCACCGCTGTTCCAGGCTGGAAATGATCTGGGCTGTGAAACACCTCCAAAAGCTGGTCCTTGCGTACTTAGCAAAGCCGTGCTTCGCAGAGCAGCTCTGTCTGATATTCTCAGAGCCTGGGACTTTATCCTCTCCTCTAATCACCAGAAAGCCCAAGGCCTTCGCAATCCTTAAGATACTACAAGTTCAAGCAATAAATTCATGGTGGGAGAAGAAATAGAGCTGAAATCTCCTGAGGCTGGTTTCTCTGCTCTTACCAGTAAGCAACGCGTATTTTCTTTTGTCAGGGTTTGATCCAGTTGTAATGCAGGGGGGAAAAGAAGAAGATAGATCTGAGCATGATTTCACAGGTTGCTGTCATTTGGTGTCGGATGGTGGACTCACAGATGCTGTCAGTGCAGGTCGTTAGCCCAAACCTGCAGAAGGTTGGCATCAGAAAACACTCTTGTCAGTGCTGTGAGAAGAGGGTTAAGTGGAACTGAATTCTAAGTCTTACTGCTTTTAATCTAGTTGAATAAGCAGCTCATTCAGCTGTTACTAAGTTGGTGTGTTTTCCTGTTTTCCTGGCCTCCTAGAGAAGTGGGATCAGCATGTGATCTGTGTGCGGAAGGAAGAGTCCTGGTGCAATACGCCTTCAGCGCCTCTTCCCCGATGCCCTGCGATCCCTCCGGGCACTGGAGCCCGCGGGAAGCAGAAGGTGAGTCACAGGGTTGGGATCAAAGACGTGGCAGGGTGGGGGGAAGACGGGCCAGAGCAAAAGGAAAGCCACAAAGACAGTGGGAAAATCTGGGAGAGAGTGACTGATTATACCTGTATGTGGCATGAACGAAACTAGAGGACAGATGGATACACCGTGGCCTGAAGTGATGCCATGGGCTGAAATACCTGTGTTTTGGCCCCTGTGTCCTGACCCTGCCCATGAATTAAATGAATTCCGGGAGCTGAACCTGAATTTCAGAAAGCCACAGAGTGCCAAGAAAAGCTGACCATTCACATCTGCCAGATGAACTCCTCAGGGGAGTTGTTTACTCCTTCTGCTCCAACTCTGAAAGTGAAGAACTGTGTGTTATTTATTTGGGCCTGATTTCTGTTGCCCTCACTTTCATTGAATAGTAACGGGCTGCACCAGCAGACAGGCTGAAAGGAGATTGCCCTTTGGGCATGTGCTCTGCAGCATGAACGCAGGTGACTGCGTCAAGCCCGGTCTAGTTCAGGGTGTTCTGCAAGTCGTACTTACTACTCCCCTCTCGAGCACGTTGGGAGCATGGTCTGCAGAGCCATTAGATCTCCATCATTAACTCTCCTCCATACGTACCTTCCATGACGTAAGAAGGAGGATGTGGCAGAGCATATTTAAGATTATGCCAAGTGTGATATTTCAGCCTGTCAATCACGAGCTGTTCCTTTGGGAGCAGCGTGCGCTGGGCCCAGACTTCCCTGTCAACAGGCAGCTCAGTGAACTCAAAGGCCAGTCCCTGGATTTTGCAAACTCATATACAAATACCTCCTTACATTAAGGGTTCTCTGTCTTGCGGCTGGAGTACGTGGGAGTTATTCTACAAGGACAATTGTTTGTAAGCTAACGTGGTGATACACGTGGTGCTTGGCACTAAGGACCCCTCCCTGGTCCCAAGGTCAGCATGTGCTGCAAGCTGCGTCCCCGCTGTGTGATGGGACAAGATGTGTGGGCAAGTGTCCTCTGCCCCGCGCACCCATCTCCCAGGGTGAGGACCCAAGAGAGGTTGCGGTTCACTTGAACTCGCCCCCCAAGTTTGGACATCCAAGGGCCAAGGCTGCCAGGCAGAAGGCAGAGCACGCCTGCCCCTTGGGTGGATGGCGGTGAAGAGCTCCATCCTGGGAAGCAGCGCTCTGGCTACGAGTGTGGCTGGATTATCAAGTAAACAGGATTAGTGAAGTCTGGATCACTTGCAGTAGAAGTGCAGGGTGGAAGTTGGAATTTCCACTTAGCCAAGGATTACAAGACTTTGAAACCTGGTTTCGTTTGGAACAAAACCTGAAACTTGAAATTCTCAACAAAGGAAAATTAAAAACAAAAGGTGTTTGAGGCTGGCCAAAATGTTTTGTGTAGCTCATATAATTCCCCTTTCATGAACTTCGGTTAAATGATGACATTTGAAAATACCCCCTTTTAGTATATAATCTAGGGCAAAAGCAACTTTTAATATCAAAATGAAAAGTGTTTCAAAGTGCAAAAGTGAAATAATTTCTTCCAAAAATGTCAAAACACAATGTTCCAATGTTGTTAGAACTTTCTTCCCATTTTCTCTTCCAGAATAAAATTTTGGACAAATAAACCCAATTTTGCAAAGTGTTTTGATTTTGAAAGAACTGCATATTCCATTGAGATACGCAGTTCCATCAAAATTTCTCCAACGAGCTCTGATTTGAAAACTTCTAGATCTCACACGTCTTGCCAGCGGCATCATTCCTAGAGAAACTAAGCTACTCTAAGATTTATTACTCAGCTGCATTTTGCATTTAATTTCCTCTTCCTACAGTGTGTGCCTGCATGTTCTTAACTGTGAAGGGTGCAGTCTGATCCTTATCTGCCTCGTTCACTTGCTGTTGTGCCATTGCTCTGGAAAGAAAATTTGAGAATCCTATCCTCTTACTATGTTAATAAGTTGTCTCCACTTTAGGGTAGGAAATATACCAAGTGTATGGTATTTGTTGCTCTGTAATTTTCTGTCGTCGCTACCACACTCCCTGCCATTCAGGATCTCTGCCTACTTGCGCTTGGTCTGAGTTACAAATAGCACAGTTAGATCATTGTCTGGCTTCTTTAATTGTCTATCTGTGAGTACTCAACCATGCAAGCTTTAAATTCACTTTCTGCAGGCGTTCATGTGTGTAAATCTCCACTGCGTGAATGTTTGTGGAAAGTGAATACAAAAGAGGCATAAGCATGGCCAAAATGAACTCATTTTAAAATTTGAGACGACACTCATGGAAAATGTTTCGTAGTACTCGTCCAGCTTCTTACCAGAAAACCACATTTCTCACGTGTCTCTGAAGCAGCTCTGAACCTGGTTGGTCTGATTTCCTTTTCCTGAGGTCTCACAGCGTTGTTACGTTGCGCAGTTACCCCAGGCAGCTGACGCCAGCTAGGGTCTGTGCTACGTGTGAGCCGTGCCCATTGCAAAACTCCACGGTGGGGACCGTGTCCTTCCTGGTGCCCTGCTTGTGCCCAGCATGGTGGGCTCCAGCCCCCGGGGCTGAGACAGTTTGTGATTCTTTCTCAGCCAGTTGTGACCCTTGCATGAGGGGCTGTTTGCTCCTCGGTGGCACTTGTGGGAAGGCACTGGAGATCAGGCAGTTCTGATTTACTCTTTACCTTCACCATGGAGCAAGACAGCTCTAACCTGCCTGGATTCCCACCAGCAACACCAGCACCTTCCAGCACGTCCACAACTCGGCCAGAGGGGGGGTTTATGTATTAAAGGTGATTTTGGCTCAAACCGAAGAAAGTACCTTTGCCTACTGTGCAATATATGGATATATCAGTCAATTCCTACTGCCTGGCTCACTATTGACTAAAAGAAGTGGGAGAATCTAATAAAAACTCTTGCTCTAGAGTTTTTAGGCTGCTCTAGTGCCCTGCCTTTCCCAGTGGCCAATGTTTCAGTCGGGAGCGATTCATTTTGTATTTGCAAGTGGAATTGTTTCAGTTGAACATTAGAGTCACACTGGATGGTTCCTTTCTCTTGACCATGTAAGAAATGTGGCAGGTGAGTTGTAGTTGTGACAGTGACTGCATCCCGAGAGGCTGCTGATCCCCGCTGGCCTCCCCGTGCAAGCGTGTCAAGTCTCTGTCCATGTGCTGGGGCAAAGGCTTCATCCAAGCCACTTCCCTGAACTCCATGATGGACCGGGCTGTGGCTGATGTTTTGGAGTAGCCTCCCTCCCAGCCTATCACCTTGGCTCTGTAACCAGGAGATGGCATTTGGCTTCTCCTCACAAGCCTCACATTCGCAATTTGTTTGTGTTAGGCAAGACGAGATGTGGTACAAGGTGCTGTTCTGGGACTGATCTTGCAGATCATCTCAGAAGCTTAAGGATTTCAGAACCTGAGTGCACAGAACAACTAATACACCATTACTTTTTATATACAAATATTTGTCATTTTGATAGTATTTACCCATCTCTAGAAATCTAGAGTTACATGGAATAGGGTTTCCATCCTCTTCCACAATTAAACAAATGTTTCTTACCTAGGTAAGAAACCTAAGTGTCTGCTGATATTTAAGAAAGGGACTCTTTATCTCAACTTCACTGAGGTTTTTAGTCTATGGATGACTACAATCAAGCTCCCATTTTGGGGTGATGATCTGCATTAAGCTCTCTGGAGGCTGAGTTCAATTCATGTAACCCTGATCTATCAAAACATGTAGGTTTATTCACTATTTAAGTCTTACAGAGGCCTCGAACCGTCAGAAGTGAATTTGCAGGATCCCAAGTGGAGACCACTTTTGAAAACGTACTAGACTGTGAGCTATTATCAACTCCATTTTCCTGTCTGCGAGATTGCAGCGATAAGATTCACAAATCTTTCCAAAGCCCTCTGAGATACCAGGGCTAAAAACCACCTTCTTAAGGCTGCAGGCAGGAGCTCGCTGTGAGTCTGTGAGAAACTCATCAGAGGGCCCGGCTGAGCCCATGTGGACGGCAGCGAAGGTTGTGAGATAACGTGAGTCAAATGGGGTATTTGTTACTCAAAATGATTATACACAGTACTTGCAAGCTTGCCAGGGGGAAAAAGCTTGAGCATGTTAAATGGAACTCTGGATTTCTTCAACATAGATCGCTGCTGTGGTCTCTCCAGATGCCGAGGTTAGTGGCATTCCCACTGCTCGGCGGCATGGGAGGAGGAGAGGAGGGCTGTGGGGTATGTGCGGGTGAGGGAGAAGCATCAGAAGTTGTGCATCTGCAGGATGATTGTGTTGGCTGGTGGGGAGGACTGCCTGAGATACCAGGAAATCTACTCTGCATCTGGCTTCATTTGGTATGAACAGGAGAATTCTCTGTGCTGTTTATCCTTGACAAAAGAGGCACATTTCTAACACTTCATTGGATCACAGACAATGCGAATAACCTTCACATGTTGCCCTTTCTCTTTAAATTAGCAGTGATGTCCTGTTTGTTCATGCTTGCCCAGTGCTTTATCTTGCTTTCTTCCGTGGTTGCGAACAGCTGCGCTCTCTCTTTTTTTTCTCTGCCTTCTCCATTTCTTTCCTCTTGTTACCTTTCTTTATCTTTACTTTTCCCTTTCTTCTTTCCTGTACTTTGCCTTCTCTCTGTCACGCTTGCTCCCTTTTTGTGTCATTATTTGGGAAGGAAGAGGGAATTTATAGCTCTCACTGGATTCTGTTACCAACTGTTCCACCCATCTGACCTCTCTGGATCTTGCAGTCCATGACTCCATGCCAAATTGTAATGTTACCATAGTATTTGGGAACCCAGCGAGCATTGTGGCTCTCGTTAGTTTTTAGTAATACCTCCCATGTAGTTGAACATAGCCGACGGTGAGAAATGTAAAAGTACAAGTGCCTGTTGTTGCGTCACGACGAGTGCAAAGAGCCAGCTTAGACCTGTGCTCCATGTGCCTCCAACACAAAGAGTCTCACACAAGGTGCTGGGTTAGCCTGGAAATGGTACAGGAGTTGCCCCTCAGCAGCACAGTGCAACAGCTTCTTGAAATCAACAAAAGCTCTTCTTGTCTATCTTAGAAAAATGTTGTATTTTAGAGTGAGAGGCAAGGGAATAAGTAGGAGCACGGAGGTGAGTGGAAGGCAAAGTCATTCTTTATCGAGTAAAGGACTAAGTGGAAGCAGTAGATCATGGCTTGGCACAGGAGAAGGCACTTGAAATAGGAAATACAGGACCAGACGCAATGGCACAGTGTGTGTTGTCCCGTCCAGCTGGGCACTTACACTGGGTTTGCATCTCTCTCACCCAGCCAGGAGACATTGGAGTTATATTCCTCTGTGCTGGCTCTGGCTGTTCTGCTCAAGTAAATAATTAGTTTCCTGGACAGATATGCTCTCCTGCCACCAGTTTTTCTTCCAAGATTGATGCCAGTGATAACCCGTGTTCTCAAACTTTGTTGTGCCCTGCCTTTACTTCTTTCTTTCTTTGCAGGGCACCCTGACGTTGAGCAGCCTTGTAAATCCAGTGTCAGAACATGGAGTCCCAACTCGGCAGTCAACCAGCACACGGTGCCCCCGGCCTGTCCTGAGCCTCAGGGCTGCTACCTGCAGCTGGAGTTCCGCTATCCCCTGACTCCAGAGTCCCTCACAGTCTGGGTGACATTTGTTTCCCCAGACTGGGACTCCAGCGGAGCGGTGAATGACATCAAGTTGCTCACCATCAGCGGGAAGAACATTTCTCTCGGTCCGCAGAACATCTTCTGCGACATCCCATTGACGATAAAGCTGGATGGGGGACAAGTGGGCGAGGAGGTGTACGGGATCCAGATCTACACTCTGGATGAGCACCTGGAAATTGACGCTGCCATGCTGAGCTCCGTGCCCCACAGCATGCTGTGCGCAGACTGCAAACCCATCCAGTACAAAGTGGTTCGGGACCCTCCTTTCCAGTCCGGATCTCCAGTTGTCATCTCAAACCTTAGCAGGAGATTCGTCGACACGTAAGTACTGTTTTCCAGAGAGCTGAATAGACTTGTTCAGAGAAAAAACAATAGCCTGTTCTTCTCATTCTGTTAATGTCCAGCATCGCAATCAATTGTTAGGATTTTGAACTAGATAGATGTACCAAGTATTACCAAGAGCAGATGTTCTCATAGTTTCTGGAACCAGGAGCACCACACTCAGGTGATATAGCCTGGGATTTCATGGAAAATTTTTGAGAAATTTCTGGGCTAGTTGTGTAGAGACATGAAATTCCATCTTTCCTTAACCAGAAAGGATATTGCAAACTACCTGAGCTATGATAAGTTAAATGTTTAAGATAACTTCTGGAGTAATATAGTCATCGTTTCCTTAGAAATCATTTGAAAGTAATGTTTCGGTGGAGAAGGAAACAATCATTTTCAGTGCTACAGCACCAATTAACTGCTAAAGAAAGGATGTAGAATACACGCTTGCAGGTATATAAATGTATTTCAAACACTTTCATTTTCTGTTTTCACATGTCACTAAAACAAATGGTGTTGGAGTGGCATTGTTCTAACACAGCAAACATGCCAGATGCACTAGTTTGTTGTAGGGACTGAGGTTCATCCCAGCTGCAGTTATGCTCACCTAGTCAAGGAATGCATGATTGTTGAGGAAAGTCCAACTTGAAAATATTTAACGATTTCAGGAGATCCGTGATCTACCCATAGGCATTCCACAGCAGCAAGAAAAACATCTTTTGCATAACATGATTCCCTGGAAATGATTCACTCTTCTGTGGGAACAACATGAAGCTCTTTTGAAAAATGAACACCAGATAAAAGGAAACCTGCTAAGAAAACTGCACTCTAATTTAGAAAAGATGATCTAATTAGTACAGCTAATATCAAGGAAGCATACATCATTATGGTCTTCTAAAGCATATTTAAATATAATAAAAATGATTAATTAACAATTCAGTAATCATGAGCTACCATCCCTTTCATGGCCCAATTATAGAGCTCAGAAGATGCAAAATGTCCCTACGGATTTAAAAATTCAAGGTAACTAACAATAATGAATATAAAAACAAAAACCCAGGACATCACTGAGGTTACTCATGTGCTGAAAGTTAAGCATGTGCTTAAGTGCTTTCTGGGGTTGTAGCCTTGTTCCAATAATTGCTGGCACTTGACATGAGATGAATATTGGCATATTGGAAACATGGAAAATGGTGAATTTTCCCATGCTTTTGCTGTGAAAGCATCTTTGCCTGAAACCTGGCCCACTCGCATTGGAAAATGGGACTGGTTTGGTTTGAAATATTTGCATACCTTAGCACAAGTTCCCACAGAAACAGGTCCAGTTTTGAGTTCATAAGAAAATGTGAAAAAAAAAAAAAAAGCCCCAAAACACAACTTGTATTCTGAGTTCTATTCCCTTGTCTTTTATTATGATTTTGTGGGTGAATTCTACCTTATAGCCAGCTGTAGCGAAAGGGTGCTCTAATAATTAAATCAGTAGCTGGGGATTAATGAGAATTTTCCTGTGCGTCATTGAGTAAATCACATGGAGTAACATTACTGTACCTCTCTGTATGTCTCACCTAGTTACATAGCCAGCTAAAAATCAGACATAGAATTTACGTTAGTCTTTCTGGGCTCTACCTGTGATCAGCAGGCAGAAATGGATGCTCCTGAAGGCCGGCACACCCAACCTAACCCAACCTTCTAGTCTAGCTGGCCGCAGGTCGTCTGTGTCTTTCCAGGGACTGCAGGGAAAATCCTGCCAGTGAGCTTCCATGAGATGCTTGGAGAAGTAAAATGAAGTTTTAATCACTGGGTGAGGAGTCAAAGAGGCAGATTCTTAAGTACTTGTAGTTGGTTTTGATTCAAGACTTGGGCATGTGTTTGAAATCTTCAGAGGTGGGCTGTTTTGTTATCCTAATATGCCTATGTGCACAAGACTGATCTCCATCCTCTGGGAATGAGGATCGCCAGGCTGATGCTGTACGTCCAGGCTGCGGCTGGGCCATGCCTTGAGACACAGCAAACTCAGTGAAACTCTGCAGGGGGTTGTGGTTCTGTGGCAGAGGTGACTTCTCCATTAGCAGCTTGTGCAAAGAGTAACTACTGTCCTTACACTCCATGAGCAGGATGTAGAGAGGTAAATGCAGCCTCTCTCGACCTGTTTGCATCTGCCTGTCTCATTCTGTACAGCTGGAATTCAGCATATCTGGGCAACCAGACTTTGCAGCCCCTTTATCTCTCTTTAAGCCCCAAGCCAGTTACCCCTCCTTTACGCTTTTGCATGTTTTCCACATTAAATAAAATGGCACCCCCACATGCTCTATGGAAGGTTATTTTGAAGGCAGTTGCATATCTCTACTCTTGCCTCCTCTGACCTTGATCTTCACTTTCTCTTTTTCTCCCAAAGAAAATATTTGCTTGCACTGTTATCTGTGAGCAAGATCCTTTCCCCAGGTGTGGCAATGCTGAAAGAGAAATTAATTTTTCCTACCTTCTTCCCATCAAAGAGAGGGAACTTCTCTTTAAGCTGAGAGGAGAGACAGCCTTTAATGGATAGCCCTTGCCTAGTCAGCACTGGGTGCTCCACAGAGGAGAGGAAATAACTAGAACAGTGGAAACCTTTTATTAAGAAATGCAAAATAATGCCAGATCTTCTGTTCTCAAGCTGAATTTTAATCTCAGCTCTTGGCTCAAGCTGAGGCTGACAAACATCTCTGAGGGACTGGACCTTATCCTTGGACCTTACAGAAACCATACTCAATTCCACTGAGTATAATCAGCTGGAATTGCTGCTATCTGTGATACAAAATGAGAGTCAGAGCCTAGGAAGAGGGCAGAAAGCTAAATAAATCAGTGGGGGGAAAAAAAAGAGGTCAGGCCAGGTGCAGCACAGAACTGCTGAGTCTTCACACCGCAGCGGCTGATAAGGAAGGAGCCTCATCTGCAAATCTCAAAGTCTCAGCTCACAATTTAATCCAAAGTTTGGATTCTGCTCTTATATAGAGTCTTTCACTCCAGCTGTTCTCTAGAAATAACGTGCAAGACAGTCACAATGGTGAATGTGGTAATTGTTTTGCCCTCATGTTGCTCTTACTGTTGTGCCTTTATGCTCACATCGTTGTGGTTGGAAAGTAACCATTGCCTTTGCATTTGTTTGTGGCAGCTACTGATTTTTTAAGAGCTCAGTGAGAGGAGTGCCCACAATGACATGCTCTCCTGAGGATGTCACAGGGACAGTTAGGTGTCAGTCCCATGGGGACAGTCTGGGCTGAGCACCCCGTATTCCCCATTGCACTCTCAGTAGCCACATTTGCGAGCGGCCAGCAGCCGGCTACGCTGGCGAGATCTACGCTCACCCCTCTGGCAGGCCGAGCCAAAAGACACTGAGGTTAGTTTTGGAAAATTGTCAGAATAACTGGAAAAATTTCTTAGAATTGGAAATTTTCCCAACTTTTCTGCCACAAACTTTGTAGGAAACCTCAAAACGTCGTGGACGGTGATGGAGCAGGTCATCTCTGTGGTGTTAACCTGTGGGCTTTTTCAAGACAAAAGCACTGACTGAAATTGCCTTAGAAAGAATCCCAGCACGAAGCCCTGGTACAAGTTTTGGTTTTGCAAAATGGAACATCACTGAGAAGCAAGTATGCTGTCCTGTGATTTATTCATCTGAGTTATTCCCACACTGACTAGACATTTAGTACTTAAATGACACAGAGAGATACTGCATTCGTGCTTGAAAAAGCAAGAAAAAGACTGAGAGAGAAACCTGCATTTTCTCCTGCAGGGAATATGTTTTTCTTCTCCGTTTCGGCTATTTTGCACCTATGTTCTATGGTTAAACCTTTCATGTTGCTTGCTAATAGTTGGAAGGGACTGGTCGCCATACGTGTACAGTTGTTGTTGAAGTTGTTATTTAAGTACAACATTTTAAAATATTTTGTTAGAAGCAGGAATTCCATCCAGTGCTAAGCTTGTAAACTCCATGTAATTTACTGTGTTTTAACTCCACACTGAAGGTGGTGGAGTGCAGGTCTCACCAGGGCTTCTTGGAGCCCTTGGGCTTCTTGGAGAGATTGCAGAATAACTGAGAAATTGCCGTTGTCAAGATTGCAAGTAGATGGAGGGCTGTGGTGGGACTGTTCCTGGGTCCTTAGCATTTCATGTACTTTATCCAAAACCATTGTTCGTATCAAAATTGGTGTTATTGATGCATTTGCTATTTGTTACTGGTATCCGCTCAGAAGGCTGTGTGATAAGTGACTTGTCAGAAACCCCAGACCGTGAGTAGTTGAAGGAGATGGAAAACAGTTCTTATTCTAAACGTATATGAAATATTTGGTAAATTCCTACAAATACGAACAAGCAGATAGGCTGGAGAATCAGCAATGGCTATTCATAATGAGCAGTAATTCATTAGAGCCAATTATTGGTGTGCCTTTTAACCCCTGAACTCAATAGTAAGACTGCGTTTACACGACTCAGGCCCAGCTGAACGCAGGACTGGAAAAATATGAATATCACAATGATGATATGTAAACCAAAGTCCCTGCTGAATGCAACACTAAAATTTCATGGCAACATCTGTCCTTATTATGGCATTCCTTCCTTCATCTTGAAGATCTATTTCTCTATTTTCTGAAGATCTACCAGCCAGAGGAATGTATGATCTAAAGCAGCTGAAATGAATTGCCAAATCCATCTGTCGTGAAGATAATTAACACCATATTTCCACCCAAACAAGATACAGATCGCTGCGTGGATGTTCTCCCGACACCAAAAGCTGAAGGCCATATTATCACCATCTTCTGCTCACCCCTCCTCCACAGTTACCATGCCAAACCTCTCTTGATATGCCAGGAAATACTGGGGAGTATCTAAGATAGGACTGAAATGTTAAGAAAGCACTTTACATGCCCAGATTTATCTGCAAGAGCTGCTACGTTGTCCATGTGATATCAGCATGCTACACATCTGGATTCCCAACAGGCTTCAGAACTGTATATGGTATTCCAGATGCCTTTGTGCACGAACACTTACCCAGCTACCCTGGAAATGCCTTGCCTTGATGCGGCAAGGACCTCATATACTTTTTTTTTGTGGATATGTCCCACTGATGGTTCCTAACTGTCTTGCAGTTGAATAAATATAACCAACTGCATCTTCCTCTCTTGCTTGCAGTGAAAAGCTCCCAGCTTATTCTGAATTTCTTGATCCTACATGCATAATATTGTCTTATACCAACCTATGCACCATTTTGAGACAACCAGTCCTGTAAGTTAGTCATTTCTGCATTATGACTCCATCTTCCTCTGCATTGACTGAGCTTATTTATCGATTCTTTGTTGTCTGCGGATACTTGGACTTTTCATATTCAAATCTTTCTTTGCAGGAAATGTTTGTTAGTTAACCTCAAAATGAAAAACAAAATTCCATTTCCATTCAAATTTCTCTTTCAAGCCAACCTATTACAGCTACTAGAAATAAGTGCAAAATAGTGTCATCTCTTGTCGAGTCCCTCAGTATTTAATGCCTGCTGTCATGCCTAGCAGTACCAGAGACTCGCCATTATTAAAAGCATTTGTTCCTTAATCTGCATCCAGGTTTCTTTCCCATAATTACACAATTTCTATATTATTTCTCTCTAGTAATATATTAGAGATCCCTATCTATATCCATATGAAAGTTTATAGCTCATCTCGAGTAAAAACCCTTTTACCAAGCTTCAACATGAACAGATTTCCTCTTCCTCATGCTTTCTTGCTCATTCCTAAGAACTTCCCTGTCATCAGTTTGCAGTGCTGCATGGACAAATCTATTTTGAGCTTTCCCAAGAAGGAAAACCCCTTCTGTCCCACCACGTTCCTCTTACCCCTGTAATTTCCAGTTTCAGGTACGGTGTTAGCACTGTGAGTTCCTGCCCAATTCTTCGTCCCCAGCCCTTGCATTAAGGAGTAAATGTTTCAGCTGTTCCTCCCTGACCCTGGTTTCCCAACTGGATTAGCGGCCATGCTGGCGCTGTCTGAAAGTCTCCACCTGTCAGTGAAGAGCTTTGTGTGTATCGGAGCTGCCTGTGGTCAGTTTTGGCAGAGTTTAATCATCAGCTGGTGTAGGACAGTGTAGCCCTCGGCGGAGGTGCTGGTGATCCGCTAGCAAGCATCGTCCATCTTCATGCCTCTCCAAGGCCTTCTCTGGCCTTGGCTTTATTGTCAGCTCCTTCCTCACGCAGCCAGTATTAATTGCCCTGTTTCTGCTTAATGAACCTGGAAACTTCCCATGATGTAAGAATGGAAAAATATGGGATGATTGCCTGTCCCACACCTTCCCTTCCAAGAGCAGGAAACTGCTCGTAGGCTCGTCTGATCCCAAAAGAGGCAAAGTGCTGGTGGGATGGAGAGTTCTCCACCCGGCAGCATCTTCATTGCCAACATCACCCTGGGGAAGTTCTTTCCTTTCCCAAACAGTGTGGCCTCGCCTTTGGCTTGCGTGGCAGCGGGGAGGTGGGAGGGACAGCGGGGCAGGGAGGCAGCAGGGATGAGGAATTCTGCTCCCTGTGCCAGGTAGGATTGTGTACCCCTACTCTACACCGAGAGCTCAGTAAGCCAGGAAGAGGAGAACTGCTTCTTTTCCATCTACTGTTCCCACATCTTTCCTTCACATATGTTGTGCTGCTAAATACTGAGGTAGCTGTTGTTATTATTTATAGCTGCCAGTAGCGTGACGGGCGTTTTACAGAAGAAATACGCCAGGTGCCTTCTTTCAAAGAGCTCGCAATTAAATATTAGAGGCTAGCAGTGCCGCTGCTCTCAGGGATTATACATCTCCACTTGGCTGATGGGACTTGACAGCTGGAAGCCACGTTCTGATGGCTTTCCTTCTTTCTTCTTTCTTCATTAAAGGTGCCAGGTTATCTTTGCGAAGGAATAAAACCCGCTTCCTGACCCCACACACAGCACAGGTAGAGCAATTTTTTCCCTTACCACCCTCTGCCAAATTGCCTTAACCCTGCCCTGCAGAAGAGAAAGAACAATTTGACGGTCTGTGCCCATTCAGTAGGCAGCCTTTCTGCTAAGCCTGTGCAAAGATGCCATTTGGTGCCAGCTGTAGTGATAGATTTGTGATTCTTCGCTGTTGCGGTTTCTTACGTAACGCTGTAACTATAGCTGGCACTTGACAAAATCTGTGGCTCCTGTTCTGGCTCAGCCGCGCATGATGCAAGAATAAGGTAGTAAGGGCAGGTTTCTCTCTTTATGGGTTTAAGATCCTGAGACAGGACAGCCCAGAGGAATTTTTCAGCCTGGGTCTACCTTTGAAGGGTGGGATTGCTCTGAATGACCCCCACCTGCCTCTCTCAAAGAAATGACTTGAGAGCATGGGAAGAGCCAGGAAAGAGGGACTGCTCCATTTGGGGAATGACACTTTGCTTCAGGATCAGCTCTGCCCCAGCCAGGGACTCCCCATGGACAGCTGCTACACTGGATTCCCAGCTCCGATGTACCTCTCGGGCGATAGGCAGACACTGTAGAGAGATCAGACCCTTAGACTACAACTTAGCCATATGCGCGTGTCCCTGAAAAAGTGAATGTTAACTGCTGTCCTGTTATTAACCAAATAGATACTATTAGAAATTGATATATTTAATCACTCCCAGCCAGGGTGGAATTTGAACTTGCGACCTAGAAGTTGTAGCAGAGTTTTCAGCTGCAGGATAAAAAAACTGAAGGTCAAACGGGACTTTTCCTGCTGGGCAAAATAATTTATTGCAGGTGAAACAGCCTCAGATATGTGGTAAATTAGGCTGTGCATTATCTCATGGATAATAATTTCTCTCTGATGTTTGCCTTCTTGTGTGCATCTTTATTTTGGGCTCTAAATAAGATAAGAAGCACCAGAAATCTCCCAGGAATAACAAA
The DNA here is from genome assembly GCA_013398295.1 of Chionis minor. Lineage (NCBI taxonomy): Eukaryota > Metazoa > Chordata > Aves > Charadriiformes > Chionidae > Chionis > Chionis minor. The sequence goes on along the minus strand of VZSF01003152.1, from coordinate 468,537 downwards.
TGCATTTTCTTTGCTTGATTGAGGAAAGAAATATTGGACAGACATGTGTTATGCAACAATTTAAAAATAACTCTCTTGTAAAACTTGGAGTGAGCCTCAAATACCGCAGAAGAAGCAGAAATGTGTTACCTACCTTTTTATCAGCAGTGTCAGCCAGTACAGCTTTTTTCAGCTACCTTCACTGAACTATTGGCCTGATCATTTCCTGGGCATTTTATTTTCATAGACTTTCCTAAGAAATAAATTCCAAGTCTCTGTTAAATTTGGAGCTACACGCAAACAGACAAGTCTTTGAAAACAACGCTGCAGTAACACCAAAATGCCTGTGCCATCCTTAAGACCTTGTTGGATACTGCGACAGACAAGACAGAAGCCTTTTAGGTGTAGCGTTGCAGGGCACCCATTGTGGGACTGCTTCATCCAAACTTGGTCTTAGTCTTTCTGGTCAGGGTCTTCTTAAATGTACAGTGACACTGGGCATCTCCGTGCTGATGCCTCAATTCCAGCATTTTCCTGGAGCATTTTGGGATGAGGAGGGGTGGGGCGGAAAGACAGCTCCTTCTTCTCTGCAAATTGTACCCCAGAGAAGGTGCCTGGAATTGGACACCCCAAATTATCAGCCACTACTGAAAATACTGGCCTTGAGAGCTCAGTGCAGTAAACCAGCTAATTTATTCACAGTGGTACAGATTTTTTTAAAATGTAAGACCAGTTGCAGATGTAATGACAATAGAGGAAATTAGCTCATGATAGGATTTTAGAAAGAGGCTAGTGGAAATATGTTCAGTAATGTTCAGTTATTAAACCATTAAAGATCCCACTGGAGACCAGCTAGTAGGATTTCTCATAATCTGAAGTGGCTTAAGGCAAAACACAGAGCCCCTAAGGAGGGAAATGACAAAATGTTCCTTTGGAATAGTCACCTCATCTCCTCGCCCATCTCCCTGTGCTCTGCTGTGCAGTGTGCGTGAGAGCACATACGTCTCCCTCCCGCACATGCAACCCATACATACAGGCTCCTTCCCTTCTCCCAAGGAGCAGCGCCCCGGGAATGCCGCAGCCCCCATGCCCTTACCCTCCAACGCGGAGCTTCGGCGAGAAGGGATGGCAGAGGTGAAACCAGAGAAAACTGCAAACATCTGTGTTCGCTTGGGGCCCAATCTAAGCCATACTGAAAATGCACATAATAACTTCCACTGGCTTCAGGAGCCTTTGGATCAGGCGCTGCGCGCGGCTGCTCCCATGGCTCTGTTTACCATTTTGGTGGGATTACATGGAAAAGGGAGGGTATTAAGTTCTGAAAATCGAGTCTTGGCTGAGGCCTGTTGAAAGGAAATCCTAGAGGTCGGGGCTGGATTCAGAGAAGCTGAAGAACGTTACTCTGACTCTGAGTTGATGACCCTAAATTGGGAAGAGCCTTCTGCCCATGGGGAGAGCCGAGCCTAGCAAAGAGTGTAGCAGCCGAAACGCTCACAGCCCCAGCAACGAATAATCGCCATGCAAAGGGTGAGGGATAGTTGTTGGGGTCCCAGACCCTGTGCAGGGTTTGCGTCAGGCGTTTCTCCTGCAGTGTGGTCCAAACCAGCGTTGGAGCCCGTGCAGATGCTGCCACTGGCATGGAGAAGCCGTGGCACAACCAGGATGTCATTAGCGGTGTGAGTAATCAGGCAGAGCTCATCGAGAGGCACGATGCAACAGGCAAAGGTTCGCCAGTGACGATGATGGCCTTTAAAACAATTAACCTGTCCTAACCTGCCTGCCAGTCGTGTTACTGTTTTCTCCCTGCCGCGCCGCTACACCGGAGCACTGTCCTCAGGTGGTGGATACTGGCACCGCTCCCTTGAAATCAGTAGAGAAGCGCTGGCTTCCAACGGTTGGAAATAGGGCTTCCCGCATTCCGTGTCCCAGATCTTTCCTGCCTCGGTCGAAGCATAACAGCCTTCCCTTCTGGGGTGGCCTGAGCTTCACATTGAGAAGCGCTGCCGTCTCAGCTCAGGGTCCGATCGCAGCGGCAAAGAAGCAAACACAGCAGATTTTCCCCCTCCTTCCCTGCTTCTAATAGCAACCAGGTGCTCTGACACTTAACCTGTGTGCTGCCGTGAAATTGCCTGTCTAGTGCAAACACCCATGTGAGGCCCTGGGCCTCTAGGATTTACTTTATCCTGGGATTTGTAACCCAACCTCATTTATATCCTCCATTTATATCATCCACCTGAAAAATTCATAATTTTTGTTGTTGTTTAAACATGAAAGTAGAAAATTGTTTCTTGACATTTCTTTTTCTTTTTTTTGAGAAAAAACAAGAAATATCTTCACGGCCTTGGCTGCCAACTTTGTCTTTTATTAAATGTGCTACTGTGTTTTAAATTGGTACCAGGGCAAATACTTGGATGATTATATCAAAGTCTGCTGGAGTTAATCAGTTGCATATATATCTATATGTTTGCTACTTGAAAAGCTTATGGTTCTTGCATGAAGGACAGAACAAAGCAGTCTGTGTGAAAAAACTAATGTTCAAAACCAAATGTGTTTAAGGTCCTAAACAGGACCTGGGTTTCAGAGCAGAGGTGCGTGTAGTCCTGCGCCAGGGCATCTTCTGCAGGCAGGGAGCTGGTCCGAGCAGCGAACGCACACGTTTGTAACTCAGAGGAACACATGAGCAGCTGAGCTGTAGCGGTTTAAACCTGGAGTATTTTGCCTCTAAAGTTACTTGAGATTTACACCAGCATAAGAGAGAGCAGAGCTGTGGACTAATTGCCTGTCTAGATTTTGCGGTGATTATGAGAGTCGGTGGTGACTTCGGTTCGTAGAAGTTATTCGTGGAGCAATGGATATTTTCCTTTTTCTGATAGATTGGATCCCTCAGCCTTTGACTTCAGTCTCAAATACGTGGGGCCTCCACGGTACTGTGTAAGTGGATAAGGTGGTTGGTTTAGCTGTTGGTAGAAATACCTCCCTGATAGAGTCAGAAGCAAAAGTTGAGTGTGGGCATTGTCTTGGTGCCACTGCTTTGGATGGTGACGCTCTGGGCTTCGGAGAGCAGAGCCACCTCATGGTACGGCCTGCAGCCCACCAAATACTCAGCTGGGATGATCTGTTCCCATCATTGGCTGCTCTGTCATTCTTCCTCGGAAATACCCAGTTGAGGTTTAAGCTGGCTTTGGAAGGAGAAATCCACCGTACAGTCCCCACTCTCCCATCCAACCCATGAGTGTTCTTTTAGTACCTCAAGTGACCTGTTTTGATTTGCTTGTAAACAAATAAATCCTAAAAAAGCCAGAAGGCACCGAGCAAACCCACCGCCCCTGTTGGGACCTATTTCATCATGGACAGAGAGAAGAGCCTCTCTGAGGCCGCTTCCTCGGCGTTTATGTCTTCTGAGTCAGCTCGGTGTCTGAGAGGCGGGAGACTTATTTTGAGGCCTTTGCACCTGCCATGTCACTGGGCTTATCCAAACAGCGAGAGATCGGGCCGCAGCTGAAAAAACAGCCCGTCGCAAGAGCCCGGGATTTTTGACGTCCTTCTTTTGTTTACAGCATCCCGCCCCTCCTCTCTCCCGACTGCAGAGCCGGGCAGGAATTCTCTTCATTATCTTCTGCCGTGCTTCTCATGCCATTTTTATTAAAAGAAGGAAAGGCAAGGAGAGGGGGAGCGGGTGCAAGAGAGGAGATAAAAGAAGAAAACGGTCATATTTGTGCAGTCAATGGCAATGCAGGAAAACGCAGGACAGTTGGGGAGCAGATCTGCTCGGCTTGTCCTAAAGCGACCTCATCCCCTGGGTTGCTCTTCGTCCATTATTTTTGGAGCACCTGAGGATAAGGGAGCCTGCAAACACCCTGGTGGCATTGCCAAGAGGTAAAATCCCTCGTGGTTTAATGAGCCGCTCCCTAAGCAGCAGTGGAGAGAGCAGTGCAAGCTCCTCTGACCAAGAAACATTGACCTCCAGTTCAGTGCCCAGGACTGGGAGGCTCTAAACATGCCCGAGCTGTGTGGTGCTGCTTCATTGAGTTAGTGGGCGTCTGGGGTATTTCAGGACCTCTGTAAATGACTCCGTTTGGTGTTTCCGTGGCTGTGAGCAGCGTGTGGGGATGGACTGGACAGACTGGACAGCTCCAGGCTGTGGAGGACAGGACAGGAGGTGGCGTAGACCTTCAGCTCTTCCCTGTGTGGTTGTATTCAGTCCACCTTGAGCAGCTGATCCAAAGTGTTGCAACAAGTGACGATGTGGGGACGCTGCTGTTTGCTGCCAGCAGGTTTCCTGTTTTGCTCAGCAAGGCTTCCTTGCTAGGGAAGAAGAGCAAAGGTGACAGTGTTAGAGGGAAACAGGGATGTTGCAGGCAGACCAGGGCTCATTCTGGGCTGGGGAGAACTGACTGGGAAATGTTGTCTTTGGTTCCAGAGTTTGGTGGCTCTTTAAGGTCAAAGAAAGATGGATCCTTCATGAGGACGCTTGAGGTGTGGAATTTGCGTGTTTCACATGACTCTGCCTGTGACAGCCGTAATTTAATTGGGGATGCCTAAGACCCTGTCATCTTGTCCTTAAATAACGGGAACGCTGTCTACTTTCATTGCTTTCTGGCCATTTATGTTTTCATAGGGCAGAAGCTGGGATCAGCCTTAAGGATATTTTCAATTTTGTTGGAAACAAGTCTTTGCTTTATAAAAACCCTCCCTTCTGTTATTTGTAGCAAGAAAAAAATGTATATGCCGTTGTAGTAGGGCGCGATGTTTGCTTTCCCTCGGTGCTTTCGCTGTATCTCGAGCATGTGCCGTGTCCTCAGATGCTGAAGCCCGACATGGGCACAGAGCAGATGTGGTTGGGGCAGCGTCAGCCCTTGCAGGTCAGCTGGCACTCAAGGGCACGTGCGGTGCTTCTGTAAATTCAATGATCCTTTAAACTCACCTTGGTCTGAGTAGAAAACAACTTCCCAGAGGTATAATTTTTCCCGTAAGTTTAACTGGGAACACCCAAACTGAAAGCAGAGGTCCCTTGCCTGGGGGACACAGCAAGATTAACTCAACTGCCCGGCCTCCCCAGTAAAAACAGGAAAAGAATTAGAGGGTTTTATATTTCTGACCCTGGATCCGTCACTCGACACAGCAGACAGGAAAGTTGCCCTCGTGGTATTTCACATGGCACGTCCTAATTCCCCCTCTAAGCAGAGGGCTTGAGTCATTGCTTTTTAATAAGACTGCCTCCCCACGGGCGGAAGCTGCAGTGATCAATGCGGCTTACTCAGTTCTCGAAAAGGTCATTAAAAGACCATAGATATAAATTTAAAGGAGTGTTTGTTCACATCCTTAATGTTAAAGATGTTCTTCTGTCTCACTTCCTTAAGTAGCATCATACAAAGCCGGCGTGCGGTGGACCTGCCTGACAGCAGAGTGGAAAGAGCACGTTATCACTGTTAGTGTGCCATCAGCTCCGAGGGAAGGCAGGAGAGAAAATAAATGGTCCAAAATCTCAGTTTTATCACCACTTGGAGCAGAGCTTCTCTTGCTGACATCTCCAGATACAGGCTGTAATATCGACCTTGGCGACCCATAACTATATAGGAGAGAATAAATTATTTTTGGGGGTTTTTTTGTTTGTTTGTTTTCCCCCCCCTTGGTTCCTGCATTCCTTCCTCCCTCCCTCACTATGGTACTGGATTACTGCCTGAAGTATTGCACATATCGTCCCTTTAGCAGCTATATTTTTCCGAAATGTAGGTACTGTGAAGGAATGCTAAAGCTCTCAGTTGCTGCTGATATGATATATTTAACAGTTAGGAGAACAGAAGTATCTCAAGTTCCAGTTGTTGAGACCTGTGAAACACCACATCCAGGCAGTCTGCTGCAATCAGGTTTTTGCCACTAATCTCATCAGGCCAGGGTGAGCTGAAAGCGTGATGGCTTGAGTTTGGAGTTTCTGAGGTGGCTTTCTGGTGCTCCAGTCGAGGCACCTCTCCAGCTCTGACTGCGTGATGCTGGAGGACACCTCTGGAGCGCACAGGCTCCCATTTCTGATCCCCTGTGGGTATGGCTGGTTTGTTGGTGCTGCCCTGGGGGTGACAGCCTGGGGCTTCTCTGCCGTCCCCAGTGTGGGGAAGGTTGTGAGGCTGTGGGTTGCTCTCCACTGGGCTGGCCCAAAGGAGAGCTGGGATGGGGATGGGGAGGATTGGCCTCGCAGCTGCAGTGTGGGACTGGAGAGTTGGCCCCTGGTCCTGCTGTTGCTTTACAGGGACCATATGTCTTTAGGCATTTGTCTTCCCTTGCTCTGTATTTTAACCTAAGACAAGGGTATTACGTTCATAGCTCATGATATTGTGAGCATAAATAACTTAATAGCTATTTTGTACCCAAGCTGTGTAGAAGTAAGGGATGACAGGCTGTGCAAATACCTAAACAGATGTGTAAGAAGGCAAGTATTTTACTCACCTTCTATTTTAGAGAAGAAATGACCTTTTTTTCCCCCTGTCACTAAACTATAATGATCACATGCCTGTTAGGACATACCACTTCTCCAAGAGCTTTCCATTTTTGAGCAGCAGGCTGCCCTTGGAAATCTCCCCTCACCAGTGTGTAGCAGGTGACAGGATTAGGCCAAAGCCCACTGCCAGAAAGCCAGCAGTCACTCTTCTCTGATGTCCACAGGGTCTCTCCCCCTACGCCGTTTTGCATTCACAGTCCATACAGTTAAGTATGCCAGAGTTCTCCCCACCTAATAACTTTCATTTCCAGTTTTCTGTCTTATTCACCCACATACACATTCATCTCCAGTCACCTAATAATTCATAAACACCGTATTCTCTCCTGTGCTTAATTTAGTACTGTGTCTTCTTCCATTACGTTCTGCCAACTTCCCGCCCTGTACATAAACAAATGTGAACTTTTCCTGTTTTCCGTTTGCTTACATGTACACACAAGCATACACAAACACTCCCACACACTAAAACACGCTCGTGGAGGCACATTTTCTGCTGTTAGCCGAAGCCCTGCCCATCACCTATGGGTACTGGTGCAGATCACAGAAAAAATCACAATCTGAAAACTACTATTTTTCACTCGCGCTTGTGATCTCAGCACATCAGAAAGCAGCGTGGATTTATTTATTTTGTAGCTGTTATAGCTGCCCACACTGTTCGTTTGTTAACAGTCTTTTCTACGAATTGAACCTTTTTTGTGGTTAGCAGATCCCCAGTGACAAAATCCACATTTCTGCAAGTACACTTGTTAATCTTAAATATTTTACGAATGGCTTTGAGAAAGAACTTGAGAAATAACTGCTCTTTAATAATCAAAGCTTGCCTCTGCTTTGGTTTCATCAGTATGTATCAGAAACTTCCTGTCTTAATAAGTGGATTTATCCGGGAGTGAAATCTAGAGGAAACTATCAGTGTGTGTTTGGCCACTTAAGTTCCTTCGTATAATTTTTTGGTTTTTTACAAAACAGTTGTTTTAAACAGGTCCCAAGGGCAGAAGTTTCCAATTTTTCACCTTGATTGAATAAACACTCTTACCAATATCTGGGTAGATGTCTCCCCAGCCTGTAGGTGAATTAAGATCTTGTTTGTGCTACATGAACTCTCAAATTTAGCTAACAGGAGCTATGAACTGTTGCCGACAGGAGTTGGGTGAAGAAGCCATGAGAAAGCCGGTCGCGTTGTGTTTTTGTCCCAGTGAGTTTCACTCCCCATTTCGAGTGTGGTAACAAAGAATCAAATCCCAGTGCTGTCCGCATGCAGTTCTTTCAATGGCGGTTATTTTGCAGGCACGGTATCCCTGAGAAACAGCTTTGTTATAAAATATAATGTGTGATATTGCAGTTTAAGTCATGCTTGTTAATTTAATGAATGTTGTAAGGAGACACTTATTTCACGAACTGGAAGATTTCAGTAACTACAGTCCATTGATATCTACTTCAACGGCTTTGTTGCTCCGTGCAGTAGACAGATCTCTTCGCAGCACACACTTCATTAATACATGCTGTTTGACCAAGTTCCTGTGACAAAAAGACATGTCTATTACTGTCAGTAATTGGGGCAATATGAGCGTGGTAAGTAGAGGACTGGCATGGCTTAGGAAGGAGCTGGGTTGCGTTACAGACTCTGCAATTAGCCTGATTGATGACTTCGAGCAAATCATTTTGCCTTCGCCACTCCGTGGCTTGACAAACCGGCACAACGAGGATAATGGTCAGGAGTTTCTTTGTGGAACGTTTTGAGTTCTGATAGTGTAAAAGACATTGTGAAAGAGGTAAACATTTATATTAGGCTTATATTATTTCTGTGCTGCATGTAAAAAAATTATTCCTCGTTTACAGATGCACAGGATTTAGGTAATTATGGCTTTGCATAAATATGTAATAGTTTGCTAATTCTTTCTGTGAGTGTTTCGATGCTAATACCGTGATGCAGTGCTGTGGATCCTACTTTTTGTGCTTTCCTGGAAAAGGAAGAAACCTTCTTTTTAACTCTGCTGTTTTAATACCTGTATGCAAAGTGGATAACTTAATTTATCTGTCACTGAAGCATCCCCAGTCCAATTCTGTCTTAAATCAATAGGCAAATTCCCACTGGCTCCAGCTGCAGTTGCGCTGAGCTTGAGGCTGTTCAGGAAGTAATCAATGTTTACAGGGTATTTTAAGTTCCTTAAATGACTCGCAGGTAGCGCTGTCCGTGCCGAGGAGGGATGGGAGCAGGAGTGTCCGAGGGGAAGCACAGTGAAGCACAGGGCTGGCTTCTGAAATGCCGCGGTCCTGTCAGTTGGCCATCGGCAATGCTCTTACCGTTGCCCACTGCACGTGGTGAGGATCGATACGCTGCCGTGGTGGCAGCGCAATGCCACCTCTCCGGTGGGTACGATGTAAGCAGCGCCATGCCGAACTGCATGATGTTCAACAGTAAAGAGTTTAAACGTCAAACAGAGTGAGCTGTACATGAATCAAGCATGCCCACAGGTAGCGCTGATGGTGCTCACATGACAAATTCACCCAACCAAAAATTAAACCCATCAAAACTAGGTAGGAATATTCTGAGGACCTGATTGAACTAAAACTTGCTTCTTTGGCAGCCAACCCGCATTTCAGTACCTCCTTCTCTGCCCTTTTCTACTGCCTTTGTTGTACCGATCATGGAATATTTCCTTTTGTCTTGCAGGGAGCTGAGTGACAGGACCACATACACATACCAGGTCATCGTTGTTTCCGGGACGGAGGAGAGCGAACCTTCCCCTGCGCTTGTGTATATCTCTGGAAGTGGATACTGCGGAGACGGGATTATCCAAATGTAAGTCTGGAGTAGAGCGAGCAAACAGATAAATCTGAGCACATCTCCTCAGCCAGAATCTGAGACTAGAAAGGAATTGATGACCTCCGATGTCTCCTTAGTTTAGGCCGGCTCTCATCTGTAGATAATGACTCATGTGCTTGATGATTACCAGGATGATGACATTTAATTGGAACTTAGGCCCTGCTATGCTGGCACCAGTAGATACAGACAGAGATACAGATAATGGAGTCCAGACAGCAGGATCGATATGAAAGCACGCTGTATGCTGTTTATGCTGTTTGTTCATGTATCCATATCGTAATACACGTATATGACATTTCCTATATGGAGCTGAAGTAAGTGCTGGAAAATTTCACACAGCCTTTGATGCTGTCCTTACACATGAAATCCCCTGTGCCTGGCAGCTGGTGGACAGGATGAAACCCCTGCCCCATGGTGGGCCAGGTTCCTGGTGCAACCTCTTGTTTGCCTGACCACCGGAGCTGGGATGCCCTTGGAGGTGATAGATTTGGCCTGTGAGGGAGAATGCTGGGAATTGCATGTTCTTAGTCAGCTCCTCCCTCTCACTGGCTGCCAATCCCCAGACCACTGAAAATGTAAAACAATCACTCAAAACTATATTAGGGTTTATTCTTTTACTATCTTGGCCCTTAAGGCCACCTGCTTCAAAGCTTCCTGGCATTAGATAATTTAATTATTTAAACGATGGAAGGAACAACAAGCAAGTGCTTTATCCAGCCAGTATTATTTTCTTGAAATAATACTGATCAGCAATTGCATAGTGCAACTCTGTCAGATGATATACCTGGCAGCAAGTATTTGCAGGATGAGGCCCAACAGACAGGGAAATCAAAGGGAACAATCAAACGACATATGAATCCGGGGCAGTCTTAGAGAGAGAGGTGGAGAAAGACAGATTAATTTTGCTTTCCATAACTTTTCTCCTACTGTTATGTTTGCACATTCCTCAAACATCGCTTGTGGCTTTGCAGCAAGCGTCGAACAATAGCTGAGCTGCCTCAGGAGCGAGCAGGAACCAGACTCTGTCACAGCTTGGTTGGTTGTGGCCCCACTTGCAGCTGTGGCAGCCCCTTTCTCATCTGCTTCGCGCTCTTCTCCGCGCACGTTGCTGCGCCCCTGCGCGCTGGCGTGAGGCAGGACCCTGTCCCCGACACCCCCTGTTCCCCGTGGACTGCTCTTCTCTGAGTGCTGTCACCTGGAATAGCCCAGCGCCAGGCTTTGTGCCTTGTTATTCCCATGCCGGGGTCACAGTCTGGCCCTTCCAGATTTAATACAAAGAGTTTCAGAGATTCTTGTTCGCTTTTTCCCCACCTGCTGAGTTGCAGCCACACCAGCTATGAAGGAAGTTGCTCATATCCTCATCAGAGAACAGCAAGTGGTATCCACATGTGCAGGAGAGAAATGGCCAGGCAAGCTTGTGAACCAGGAATGGTGAAAGTCAGGGCCGGAGGAGAAAGGGAGAGGTATTTTACGGGTCAGCACAGAGAGCCGCTGTACTGGATTTCAGAGCTTTGGGGTTCTGCAGAGGGCTTGCAGCAGTTGTTGGGATGATGCCATTTGCCATCTGACTCCTTTTTGCATGCGTGTGCCCTGCCCACAGAGACCTGGGAGAAGAATGCGATGATATGAATAAGATCAACGGTGATGGCTGCTCCCTATTCTGCCTGCAGGAGTTATCCTTTAACTGCATCGGTGAGTCTGGCTCAGAGTCCTTCCACTCATGGTGGGCAACAACTCTGCACAGAGCGTAAGGAAAAAATCAACAGTATTTTCAGCATTTCCAGCTGAAGAGTTGTCATGGAAGAGGGGAAAAAAAGTGGAATTTGTAGGTTTGAAAGGCAAACATATCTTCCCAGCTTCTGGTCGTTTTGATGGGAAATTGGTTCTGCTGGCTTTGAAACAGCCCAGGACTTAGGGCTAAGTCAGCCATTGTGGGACTGATCCAAAGCCCATTGAAGTCAGTGGGTGGTTTTCCACCGGCTTCAATAGGCTTTAGATCTGGCTACGTGAGAAGACATGAACTGATTTTTTCTGGTAAACAGGAGGAGGAGTGAAAGGGGAAGGGACTGAGACCAGAAGCAAGTCCAGCTGAGGTCACACCTCCTTTGAGTTGCAAATCAATATGTGAGGATCAAAGGTCTAGCTAATCCCCTTTTTCAGAGGTGAAAACTACTTAATCAGATTTCATTTGCAAGCCTGGTTTGCTCTGATTAGCAAAACCTGTAAGCACAATGGCCGGAAGATGCTCAAGCTATTGGGATAGCAGGGCTGCAGTTGTGAGCTTTACATATTTATTAAACTCTCTAGGAATGCTGGGGGCAGAGAGGGGAAATGGAGACCAATTTATGCTGCATCTTCTGTGGGGCAGTCCTGTGTTGTGGGATTCCATTTCCCAAACAGGGCTCAGCGAGGGCTGGGGAAGGATGAAACATGCAGAGCTTCTGAAACCAAGTTAATGTTTATAAAGGGTCGGCTTTTTCTCAAGAGGTTTTAGGAGATTCTTTATCTGGACTGACCAAGCAAATACTCTGTCCCATCTAGTGGTCCCATGCTGAGGGCATCAGTCCTAAGCAATTAATTTAATGTTGGCAAGACTGAAATTTGTTCTTTTTGGCCAATGGGCAATTATCTCTTGTGCCTGGACAAACAGATAAAGGACCTCACAGGTACCATGTTTGCCTTGGGTGGTAAGCTGAGGACTGCTTGTCTCATCGTAATGGCTACAGTTTTACTTCAGCGTCCCACATGGTGGGACTTGAGGCCTGATTTGGTGATGTACTTATTTACATATTTACATATGTAATTTGCTCTACTGAAATCTGAGAGTGTTTATGGTGGATGCTAATTGTGACTATTGGTGGTCTCGAAGGTACGTTTGTGTTTCAAGTAACTTGCTGCCTTAGAGCCTCAAGCACTGCAAGTTATTAGTCATAATATTTTGAAAGTGAGATAAACACTTATGCAAACGTTTAGGGTTCTCCAAAAGTCAGGCATAGTGCGAGGCTGGTTCCCGCCAGGGTTTGGGTTGGAGCTGTGTGATCGCATCTGTGTCACCCTGCTCAGCAACAGGTCTGAGCTCCTTGGTCCAGGTCTGTACCAAAGTAGACCACTTCCCAGCGTTACATTAGGACATCATACAGGTCCTTCCCTGTCTGCGCTGGATCTCAAGGAAACAGGGTTTTATGGGCTGGGCAGGAACTGCAGCATGCTCCAAATAAGTCCACGGACAGGACTAAGAGCGGGGTGTCCCAAGGTTTGGACCACAGAGTCGTGTCCTGCCAGGTGAGTGCAGGAACCTGCTTCATGCCTGTGTGTACACCTTCATCTCCGGTATCAGCAACAGGGCTGGTTAAAAGTGTGTTAAAAGCCTGTCTGACAGCAACATGTTTGGAAAAAGCAACAAACACACACGCAGATTCTTCTACTCCATTACAGAGAAAGTGATTTTTCAGATTTGCTTGTATTGGAAGGGAAAGGGGAATTCCAGAGGTAAGAAGTTGTTTGTTTGTCATGGGCTTTGGAAGTTCGTGGCTATGCACGGGTCCTGGCTGACAAAAGCAAATGAAATCAAATTCAGTCGTTCATGAAATACAGGGATTCACTCGGGTGAATCAAATGAACTGAATCAGTGGTAAGATGCATGGACCCAGACCTTTGAAAATGTTTTGTTGTGTGACTTCACGATTGTGGTGGTGCTGCTGTTGTGGCGGTGATGGCCTCCGTGTGCACGGAGGGTCTGCGAGGGAAGGATCAGCTGCTGTGATTTGGGGCAAACGCTGCTTTCAGTGAATCCCTAGGAAAGGTCCAGAGAAGGTAATGCCTGTGAAACAAGCCCTGTTGGCTTTTATGGGTGCCAGACCACCAAGAATTAGGACATTAAAAACTGCAGGGAAACTCCTGGCTAATCTTTCAGGGGAATGAACGGTGCTGACTTGTATTCTGTTTTTAACATATCAAGTATTAAAATCTGACCAGAAAACATAAAGATGTTGGGTAAGCAAGTGGTGGTACTTATTTTTAATAATAATAACAGCAGAAATTCAGTGTCCTCCATAGTCTAATAATATCAGAGCGGACCCTCTGCCTTTAGCCAAACAAAAGTCTGCTTTAAGACTGGTGGGGAATTTTCTCGGAAAATACAGAATGCTTGGGTTCCTGCTTGAGGAGTGCAGCAAAATAAGTGTAATTTATTTCCATGTTTACAAGGCTAACACATGTTATAATCCTGTAGGACAACAAGTAATTATTTCAGACAGTGTTATTTTTGCAGTGATGTTCTGGTTGTATTATGTAGCTCTTTGGAGCCCCGGGAATCACTCCCCTTCACCAAAGAATTCAGTGAGCCTCAAACACATGTTCAGAGGCTTTGCTGAATTGGGGGCCTCAGGGTTTGATCTTGCAAATGCTTCCTTCCAGGCATGTTTCTGAACTACCACAAGGCATTCTTTAGGCTGCAGCAAATGTAACCACAACAGTGAATGCAGTGCTTGTCACAAATTGTCTGCAGGATTGGGTCCCACATGGCTGAAAATAAGCACTAAACGTTTTGTTTGCAAAGGCAGGGCTGGAGGGGCGTCATCGGGGGGGTTCCGTAGCAGGAGGTTTGATAGCAAAGCCCGAGCAGGCTTCTTCCTTCCAAAGCTGAGACCATGAAAGTCACCTCACTCGATAGAAGAGAAATACAACAGAGCCTGCAAACACCATCAAGCTTTAGATTTAGAGCCATGAATCACGGAATAATTTAGGTTAGAAGGAGTCTCTGGAGGTCTCTGGTCCAAGGAGGGCCAACTTCTAAGTTAGATCTAGCTTCAAATTTGGAGCATTTGCTCAGGGCTGTGTCCAGCTGTGTTCAGCCATCTCCAAGGATGGAGGCAGCCTGTTTGCAGGTGTCCTTCTGCCTCTCCTGCTCCCTTTGCCTTTTAGGATCATGAGGTTTATGAGGTTTTTCAATTGGTCCAACTTCCCTTTGAATAAATGGCACAAGGCTCTCAAGACACTGCGCTAGTGCCTGTAATAAAATTAGGCTTTTTTTTTTTTCCTCCTCGGTTTTGTTTTCCCTCCTCCTTTCCTCTCTAATCAGATAACAGTGGATCATTCTAACCTGCCACGGGAGGAGGGGCGTGGGGGAAGGAAAGAGGGAGGCAGGGACGAAAACTGTGTGGTCTTACTGTCAGGCTGTCCTGGCCTTCGCTGAACACAAAGCCGAGTAACAGAAAACAGATAAGATTAATAGTGGTTTCTTCCTGCAACATGCTGAAGAGCGACAGTGAGATTAATTAATTAATTAATGAACGCATCTGGCAGTGCTCCTTTTTTAAGTTCTGTGGTACACTCACCCTTCCCCATCCAGGAATTTATCATCTAGTTTGGTTTTTTTTTTTTCTTTTTCCCCCCTCCTTTGCGTAGCAGATTTTGCATATTTTATCTCCTCCGCACCGAATTTGGTCCCACGGGGAGACTTTCACTTTGCCTTTTGATTTGTCGGAGACAGGCGAATCAAAGTCATGTCCGCTGTGACTGATGCATCCCTCTCCTACCTCTTGGCTGCGTTTCTTTCACCTTGCTCTCGATTACTCCCAGGATAACTGATTTTATGCGATTACTGCGGATCCGGGCCAAGTGCAAGCCCGTGCACCGTGTGTGAAACAGGCCCCAGTCATAAGAGTTATGATTTGCAGTTGTGGGAACCCGGAGCTTTTTAGGACTTGATCCATTCCCACCGGACCGTTGAGAAATGGGTGTCTAACAAGCCGCTGAGGACCTTGTCCTTGGTGTGCGCTCTCCCACACACCCCCGTCGTACACACGCATCTAGATATATGTGCGGACGTTGAAAAAGAGCGCGGCTTTCATTTGCATTCCTTTTGTTGAGTGTGATGTGCATTATGCATTGATTTAGCTCACCAGGGCTGAAGAAAGAGAAGGATATAATAAAAAAGATGCAGAGATCAATAAAAAAGGAGGGAGGGGGAGAGAAGGTAATATGAAAAGAGATGAGTAAAGACTGATAGACACATTGAAACCCAGCTGGGAAGTAGCTTCAAAACTTCTATCTACCCTGAAGTTTGCCTGGCAATTTATGGGGTTTTCAGTCGCGTCTTATTGGTGTTATTATTGCTACACTTTATCTCCTTTGCTTATAAGGGACCCTTCGCTAAAGCCTTTTTACAGCAAAGCAGGGCAGCGCTTCCGCTAACTTCCACATGTGAGCGATCCCGCTGAAGGACGTGAATGTTTCAGGTTAGACACACGTCTCCGTGGTTTGCTGGATCAGGGCCTGAGGGATGTAAAATACAAAGAAAAGGCATAGAGTAGAGGAAAAAAGAAAATAAATATATCTAGCTCTTGAATTTACCACCAATTTCTGGCGTGCTTGAAGCGTTAGTAGCCAGCGGTTGCTCAGGGAGAAGTATGATTTTAATTTGACAATGATCCTTAAACACCTTTTCTTTTGCTCCTGCTTGGCCTCAAATGTTTTTTTTGCAGCCTTACAAATCTGGATCTGTCCTCCTCCTCCTCAGAGGCCTCTCCCTCCAGCTGTGAGCCTTACCTTTGTGGGAGCTCTATCCTTTACCTCTCCCATTATCCATAAATTAAGCATAGCACTTTCCCCTAATCTTATTGTTTGGCGGGCTGCATTGCATTCAGGGAAATGATTAATATTCATGAGCTTGCTATCTCTGTTTGGTGCATAATCCTCTAGGGAAATTGCAGTGTTAAATGAGTGACACAAACCTAATTTTATATGTCTTTTCTTTCCTTTCTTTCTTTTTCCTTTTTCCCCCCCTTTTCTGACAGAGAAGTAATGTGCTTAAAATAAATTGATGGATGACCATCCATATTCATTGTGGGCATGCTTTGAGAGTGCGCCTGGCTTCCATCCTCTCCCCCTCCCTTCCTCATACCCCTGCACAGGAACACAGCTTTGGCTGCCGGCACTGTGGCCCCACGCAGCAGCTAATGGTGATTTCGCCTTCTTTCACCAGCGTTAAATGGGCCTTGGCTGACCCCGCCGAGGGCTTTCAGTAGAACAACAGCATGGGAGAAACCGAGCCACCTTGCAAGGGAAACTCAGCACCTCTCAGGGCATCAATAAGACTAAAGCATTGAGCAAAGAGCTTGGGAAAGAGGATTGCTGTTGGTAAAGAAGCTGAGGTTCTATAGCAGAATTTCATAGCAAATAGCAATGAATTTACTGACCGGGGCTATTCAGATGATGTTTGTGTGAGTCCTTCAGCTTCAGGCAAATACTTTGAAGTGACTGTTTCCTGCAGCTCATGGGAGTGTGGCTACATGTTCTAAAATGTCTAAGCACTCATTTGGCAAGTTAGTAATCACAGCATCATCATAAAGTCTCTTAAAGTGATTTTCAGACTGTCATCATTAATAGCGCAATCTTAGCAGGGCCAGCTGAGCCGCAGAGCAGAGCGAGCAGGCATCTCAGGCAGCAAAATACAAAGGACAGATGCTTTTTTGTGGGGGAGAATGTGGGCTGGAGTGGTATTTGCCTGCATTTTTCCCTAGGCCAGTGACTCCAGCCCAGCTCAATCCAGCTTTGGTTTTTAGGATACAACTACAGTGAGAGCCCAACAGAAGAATTGCTCCTTTGCTTGTTACATCCCTCACGTGTTACTCTCCGTGCATCAGGGAGGTTTCCGCGGCTGGTCAGACTTCCCTCAGAGCATCCTCTGCGACCCAACAGCAACTTGCTGTGCTTAGAGGATGATGCCGAGCGCAAGAGCTTCCTTTGCAATAACATCCCAACCACACGCACGAACAAGCAGATTGTTTCCCTTGGTAAATGGCACCACTGGGTTCTTTCTCTTGGGCTCCTTCCCGGCTTCCCAAGCACATGGGGCAGGTCTCGAGAAGGGCTGCGCTGGCCAACCTTCTCGTGGTCGTAGCAGTTGGTGCCTTGTGTGGCAGAAGCCTCAAGATTTTCAGTTGGACAGTCTCCAATTTTAGCTAATAAACCTGTCTAAGTCTGAGGGAATATTGAAATATTCTCAACACTGCTTTTCTAGTTTGTCCAGCCACCCAGGGCAAGATGAGGTGCGAAGAGGGCGCGTGTCATAGTGCATTTATAACATGCCTGGTTGCCCAGGACTGGGGGAAGGCTACATTGGCTCCTGTTGGCTAGCCACAGAGTGGATAAGGTCTTACTACCACTGCCAGCGATGGAAAATATCCTTTTGCTTAAATGACAAAGGCTCATGTTCTTGGAGGTGAAATATCAAATTTCAATGCCGGGCTCTGCAAGGGAGTTGTAATTGTATCTGTCTGCAGCATGCAGATCAATTGCATAATTATTGTGCTCCGACCGCTATATCATACCGATGAGCCGAGTCACGCCAGACAAAGAACAAGCCCAGGAATGTATTTCCACGAAGCAGCTGAATTACCAGGGAGCCGCGCTCCACAAATGCATTATGCCCGCCTGCTCGGTTCAGGAGATGCTCAGACGCGATTGTCATATTGTATGGAAAAAAGCCTCCTGCAAGGCCCCTGGATGTTCCGCAGTAGATTGCAACACCGGCGTTGCCTTCATTTCCAAGGTGTCTGTTTTATTTCATTGAAGGAAAACGTCACAATTTATTGATATGCAACTTTATTCGGAAAGGTCTGCCCAAGCTCTGTGTAATGGTTTTCCTCTTTTCAAATCAGAATATCCAGGAAGGAAAATAACTCTCGAAAATTTTGCTGTAGCAGGAAATATCTCTGTCTCTGGCTCCTTCAATATTAAAGAAGAGATTAGCAGATATCCTGGAAGCAGGCCATGTTATTCACTCTCTTCCCACTGAAGCCAAAGGTGAAACTCCCTTAGAAATAAATGGAGCAGGTTCTGCGATCGCTCAGCTGCCGGGTTCATGTGATCCGCAGTGGAATTGCAGATTCTCCTGTTGTGATAGGAACCTCTGGATACGTTTCTTCTCATCTGTGAACACAAACAGCAGTGCCGGAGATGCCGATTAACTGACGCGGTGGTAAAATCATGCTTCTGCAGAAGTTGCTGACTTTGGTGAGCCTGTGATTTGGTCCTCCCTGTGTCCAAAAAGGCCTGCATGCCTCTGGACAGACCTTCCAGGGGTTAAAATGCGAAGCTCGCTCTGTTCCAAGAATTTGTTACTCTGAGACAATGCTTCTGCATTTTTGTCCCCCCCCTTTTTTTCTTCTTTTTTTTTTTTTTTATTTTCTCGGACAAATAGTTATGTGGCATGAGGTTGTTATAGTTGGAAACATCCCTAAGTAAACAGCTGAGCTTAAAAATACTCCTTTTTTTGTCTGGCCTTTTAAAAAAATAGTAGTTATTGCACAAAAGAAGACTATGCCGATGCCAATCACTGGGTTCTAGCTGAAAACAGGAAGCCGCCCCGAGTGTCTGTCCCCAGCACTTTGACCACGCAGCTCGGACGTGAAAAGCCTTGTTGGAGAATGTGCCCTCTGCTATGAATTGGATCTCTTTATCTCTCTTTTTTTCTTTTTCTAATGAGGTGGAAGGCTGCCTATCACAGATAACTGTGTATCCACCATGTCCGCTTCCTGATCTCGGACAGACTTCGTTCCTTTCGCTGGTGATTTTCTAACCTGGTTTTGAACAGGTGACTGTGGTGGGGAGTTCCCTGCTCATCCAGACCTGGTCTGGCAGGCGCTTCCTAGGTGCTCCCTAAATCTGCTGCCTTACCTTGTGCTTCCTTGCAGTTCTGAGCCCCAGAGGAGGGGTTTGTATTTCAATACCAAAGGCTGCCTTTTGCAATGGTGCTCGGGCAGCTTAAGAAGCAAGGGGAGACGGAGTTTGTGTCATTTTCTGGTGCAACACACAAAAGCCCTGAGATCATTCTGGATCTTGAAGCCCAACTGCAATAGTAAGCAGGCCAGGTCTTACCAATCTGTTCCCCCAGCGAATCCTCCTTCTCCGCCTTGACAGCTGCCGTGGACCATTCAGGGTTTCCCAGATGTCACAGAAAACTTTCCTGAACTGGAGGTTGCTGTTTCCCAGAACAAGGGCAAGAGAGGGACTTTGGTTTGGCCCCAACATTTCTGTGCCTTCAGTAGGAACTATGTGGTGGAAAAGGAGCTTGGGCTGCTCAAATGAATACATGTTCCACGAGTTCAGCTCAGGATCCTTCAGCATCTGTTGTCAATCCCCCAGAGACGCTGTCTCCTGCTGCCAGGTGCTACGCCTGCAGACATTTTACTGTTCTAGATTTAAGCTGGATTTCCAGGCAATGGCTTTTTAATTTTTTTGAATTCATTTTTCCTTGAAGACAAATCAGATTTCCTTCATGTTCCCTTCTTGACTATCTCCTTCAAATCAGATTCAACTTTGAAGTGAGAAGTCTGCGGTGTTGATGAACGTAGCCCACGACGCAGGTCATACGTGACCGATGCATCGCTATGACCTTCACCAGGTCTTGGAAGCCTACAGACCTCTGTGGAGAGAAAAATAAGCTCACATTACCAAGGCCCTGGCTGCGTTTCACGTCACGGTAGTTGAGAAGAGAGCGGAAAAGGCATTTTGCACCATTATGGATGTTAGCTACTGCTTCCTAGAAATATACCGCTCCTGACACTGCCTCCCCGGCTTTGAGCTTGTAGGACTCTACGGATTTAACTGAGCTGTGTTCACACCACCGTGGAAAGGGAAGAAGCCTGTTAGTTTTTATTTTGTGAGGGCAATCGTAGGAAGAAACAATCTGGTCGTTCTTCACTTTGCTCATGAGAATGTAAAGCCTAATGCATAACCTACCGAGCATCCAAGACCGCAGTAAGAATCGGGAGTCAGAGCTGGTGCTCCGTTCCTGAGGGAGGAAGAGCCTCTGCTTATTTTTGGCAGCCCACCCAGTGAGACACCACATCTGGCAGTCGTAGGTTGGTGCCCTCGTCAGTCCCCTCACCAGTGTCTGGGAAAGATTCAAAAAAGTCCCCCTTTTTGCCGTTACTCGGAAGTAGGAAGGTCAAGGGCAAGAAAAGTCTTCCCCTCGTCTCAGCAACGCTGCCCTCACAGCCTGGCACTGCACACTTCAGGGTGGCGTGTCAGTAGTGGGACGTGCAGGTCTTCCTTAAAAGAAAACTAGGGTTGTAAAGCCACTTTCCCCCATCATTTTTTTCAAAGCACGCGAAAGCGAGCGGGTACCAAATCTCTCAGCCCTGGTGTCACCCAGCCAGCGACCCCGCGCTGCCATGGAGGGCAGGGGGCTGCGCCTCTCCCGGAGCAGCACGGCCGAAGGGCTGGTGACAGTGCAGTTCGGTAAGACTTTGTTAATCATTTAGGCAGTCTCCATTTAATTCAGACATCTCAGTCTCTCCATTCGGTTCCTCCCTTGGGTTTTGCAGACTCTGAGCAGACAGATTTATTGGGGTCTTAAGCATAATCAGGAACAAATTAGCCTCTGTTAGGATCGCACACTGGCCTGGATCACAGCTAGTCAAAGGCTGCCTCCCCGTCCATGTGAGTATGAATTAAGTCATCGGATTGGAGTAGGTCTTGAGCATTCTTTTATCCCAAACACATGATCTTATCAGAAGCCCATTACGTTTATCATCGCATTAGGAGGGAACATTTGGAGCCAGTGCAGGAGTATGTTGCTATATAAATGTTGTGCTTACTTCGATGCCTGCCGTGAAATTAGTCAGCGCTTCAGGAAGGCCAGGGAAACACTGCCTTAACACACGCGCCTAAAATTAGGCTGTGAGTTTCTGGGTATGTGTCTGCATCAG
Organism: Chionis minor; assembly: GCA_013398295.1. NCBI lineage: Eukaryota > Metazoa > Chordata > Aves > Charadriiformes > Chionidae > Chionis > Chionis minor. The sequence goes on along the minus strand of VZSF01003152.1, from coordinate 447,527 downwards.
TGGGGTCGCTGCACTGGGGCTGTGTAAAAAGAGCGTACGTGTGTTTGTGTGTCAATGTTTCCATCAGCGTGGGTGCGTAGCAGGATGCATTTGGGTGCCGATATTTCACTGTCAGTGTATATCTGACTATGCATGTGTTTATAGGCTGAAGGCCGGGTCTTTTCAATATGGTAGGTCTTTTCCTTCTTTTTTTTTTATTTTATTCCTTTTTACAGATATAAGCTTCTTTTCATAAAATGACAAGGAAACACTTTTTCCAAAAGTACATATTTTCATACATTTGGGATTTGTTTTTGAGGATTTTTGATTGCTGACCACAGTCTTTCCAGAGCTGAATATTTCTCAGAGATTTCTGCTGAGGCTCTCGCTCAAACTGGGACATAGTGCTCTGAGGAGGCTGAGCCGCTTTGCTTTATCCCGCAATATTTTATGTTCTTGGGCACCGCAGAGAGCTTGCCTACGCTTTGATATGTCTCTGCAGAGAGAGGAGCAGAAGGAGAGACGCAGAAGGATAGGGTGAGGGAACCAAGAGCTTGTCTCCATGGCCATCTCAGTTCCACACTGGCTCTGCCCCTTCCTTGAGCTGGCTGGACACAGAGCATGTGTCTCCCAGGGCTGAACGAGCCATGCTGGTGTAGAACTGTGCCAGCATCAATAATCCCTGCAGAGAAACAAGGTACAAAGTATGTCCAAATGGGATGTCCAAACTGGAGCTCTCAGGGCACGTAGGGTTCAAGCAGACGTTCCCAGTTTGGGGCATGGTCAGATGAGGAGTAGCGGGGCATGTTGGCATCAGGGCTGTTGGGCAATCCCGCCGTGGGAGGAGGCAAGGCAGCGGGGCCGCTGGGGCCAGCACTGCTGGGTTGCCTTAGGGCCCATCTGCACATCCACCCCAGTAATGGGACACCCCGGGGAGCCATTGTCATCTTTTGTCTGTGAAGCACTCTCCCAAGCCTCCTCCTCCCAGCTCTTCGAGGTGTGTGGTATATGTTTGGTGGCTCCCAGCCATATGAAGATTTTAAGATGTGACATGTAAGGTCATGTAAGTTTGGCCACCCCGGGACTATTCGCTGCACTCATATAGCTGACTGGCTTCCAGATTCATGCTGGCTCCTTTTCGCCAGCTCGGAGTACTGGCCCAGCAAATACACAGTTCCTCACACTTGTCCACGTACACAAGTTGGCCGCGGAGATCTTGATGAAATGAAATCGTAATGACGTTCTTCCCTGATAGACTTCTCCATTCTTTCAAACTCACATTCTCTTAAGGACCTGGAATTTTGCACGGGGGATTGGGAGGAAGGGAGGGGAAAAGGAGTGAAAGTCATTAAATAATTGAATTGCAATAAACTGATTTTTTTCTGGCTCATGATGGTATTTCACTGTGTAAACTAGAAGGAAAAATAAACAGGGGATTTAGTAGTTTGGAAGTAGCTCAAAATCGAGCAGCCGTTGGATTTTCTGACACCTAGCTTGAGATAGTCCAATGCTACCGACAGGACTCTCCTTAGGGATCGTTTCCATCAGTCCAGCTAGCAGCTCTGGCTAATTTCCTACCTTTTTTTCAGCAGGCTTATTTGCCAGACAAAAATACAACAGGCTGTCAGAACTGGATACCTCTGGGGACTGGCAATGATAATACAATACAAAATAGGATACCAACAGGTCAAAGGTTTCCATTTCACAGAGTACTCTAATGACTGAAAGTCATTATTGCTATGCAGTCTGTTTGAAAAGAGTAGATGGATCTCAGTTCAGTTTTTAATGGGCCAGTGTTACAGAAACAACCTCAAAAATTTGGCATCTTTGTTGGCAGTCTCATTAGAGAAGCCACAGAATAAATGGACAAGGATAATAAAGTCTCCTGCTGCTTTTGATCCTTTCGGGTCAAATCTGAGTCGTGTTGGTTGAAGCTACGTGTGTGTGGGAAGCTTACCCTCACACTGTGTACGCTGTATCTGCTCCCTGGATAAACAGATCTGCTTGGCCCTTTGGTCACTACAACTGTGAACTTGGCAGTTTTCACCATCCCTAAATTCACAGTTGCTGTTGTTGTTGTTTTGCAGATATCTTTTGAAAACAAAAAGAAATGTTGTAGACCAGACCCTCAGTTGGCGTTTTTCCATCCAAGTTGGTGGAATTATGCCAACACCCACATTGTCTCTCTATGTATTTTCTATCTCGGCTTTCTTCTGTTTCCATACTTTTAAATGGAGATCAATGAAAACAAGCAGAAAATCCCTTGCATTAGGAAATATCCTGGGGGAGATGCCCAGTACAAAAGCTGACTATTATTGCTCTCTTGAAATCACCTTGCTGCTGCCTAGAAGTGACCAATGTTTTCACTTACCAGTGACCTGGTCCAGCAGATGCATGACCACAGATGTTATCAGGTCCTGGCAACTAGGTTGCAGACACGTGTAGCCAGTCCTTTGTGATTTCTCTTCTCTGCTTTCTCCTGGCAGATGAACCCAGCAGGTGCTATTTCCACGATGGCGATGGAGTATGTGAGGAATTTGAGCAAATGACCAGCATCAAAGACTGTGGCGTTTACACTCCCAAAGGCTTCCTGGATCAGTGGGCTTCCAACGTCTCCGTCTCACATCACAGTGACCAGCAGTGTCCAGGATGGGTGGTCATTGGCCAGCCAGCAGCAACCCAGGTAAGGAAAGCATACTCCCTTTCCTGTCTTGGAAAGCGAAGTCCAGCAAGGAGCAATGTTCCTGAGTGTAGTTAGATGTTCGTGTGTGATGTTACCCCTATCTGTTAACTCACTGCTTCACCAAGTAAGGCTCCTGATGGCAGTTTCCATCTTTCTGAGCCTCGTTAGTAGTGATGAGTTGAAATTCATTTCCAATCATCCAACTACAAACTGGCTGAAGTTGTGGCCTGCTTCGTTCAGTAAACTGTAGGAGTCACCTCGACTAACTATCATCATCTAGAAGACTAGACAGGGTCTCTGCAACTAGTGCAGGGCACTATCTCATGGCAGTAACTTCTGAAGGCTAATGGCTTTTTTAATAGTTTTGTGCTTTCTGTTTCCCAGTTTCATAAAAGCACCCTATTGTTCTATTCTGAGAAAGGTCCCGTCCATTCCCAAAGCCATTTGTTAGCTCTAACCCCCTTCTTACATGTCTCCTTTATAGCATAAATAGCTCCAGTTATCATAACTTTACATTTTGTCTCCCTGAGAGAATTAGGTCTGAATGAGTTCAGAAAGACATTAGATAAATTCCTGGAAGACAAAGCTGTACCCAGTGCAGATGCAACAGCCCAGATGCATCCCAATGACCCAGGAAAGCCCATACTGCTGCTTCTTGTGTTTTTAGAGGATACAGCAAGGAAAGGATTGTCACATAGAAGAGCTGCTTTGTATATTCCTCCTTCAGCATCCACCGTTGTCCCTTGCTGGAGATAGAGCAGTAGATTAGGTGGACTTTTGGCTTGATGCAGCAAAATTGTTCTTACGCTCTGATTATCTGGGAGGTGTCTTGAGTGGGCAGTGCCGAAAGGAATGCCGTGTCACAGATACGACAAGCAGATTTCTACATGAATAGTAAACGCTAAGCATTTCCAGTTGGCTTGCAAGAGAAAACACCTTTATCCAAGAGACTTGGCCTTATTCACATTGCACAAGCCTGTAACAAATTAATGACCAGGTCAGTTTTAAATGCACGAAGCGTGGTCAGCTGGCACGGAACCAAGACAGAATCCCGAGCCCAGTATTGCCTTTTTGTCATGGTCTCATTTATAATTTCACATTGTAAAAGGAACTTTCCTCTGGACCCCTACCATCGCCTTCGTAACTTATTTCTCGTTCAAGCTCCTTGTGCTGTAGCACAGTCCAAAGCCCACCGTCTCCAGTTCAGGTGCTGCTTTATGCGTGTGTCCCCAAGCGCTCTGTCCCCGTGCAGCCGCTACAGAGAGCTGCCCTGATTTTATCCTTATGCACTGGTAGAACCTCCACCACGCCATGCCGTACGTAACATATGGGCCTGCGGTGGAAGAAACACCACCGTGCGCACACACAGCAGAAAGTCCCACTGTGTAGCCACAACTCAGGCGTGTTTGTTGTACCCAGATGAGACGAAGTTGTCACAGCCTTGTTAAAAAAAAAAAAAAAGGGGGCAAAAAAAAAAGCTGTTGTATTTATAGGCAGAGCACTACCGTATCACACACTGGCAGAGTGAATGGGAACATGCCTCCTGTTATTGCCTGGCCCCTGGGGAGATAACAGTGTGCTATTTACTTCCAGCAAAAGGAATTTTTGCTTTAGCTCAGCTGGTCCTGTTACACCAGTTTGAGTGCATGGGGTTCATTGACCTTTTTAATCATATATGTTGAGAAAGTCTTTGTTTTCCCCAGGAACAAGACAGCCTCGTCGGCTTGTGAAAGCACCTGACTTGTCACTCCGGAGAGGTTAGGTGGGGCAGCAGGTCATCAGACTGTTAGCTAGCGGAGATGAAAATTAACCTAAGATCTCCTCTAATCACTGCATGTAATGATCACTGATGTGTAAACATGTTTGGCTTCATTATCTGCACAAGCATTGAGCCTTAGGGGTTTTTTTTGTATTGATGAAAGGAGCACCTTTCCTCACCCAGATACCTTTCAGAGTAGGTTGTGTGCTTGCTGGTGTTGTGCAAACTTTTCGTGTTGTTGCTGGGTAGTTTCCTGATTAATCAGAGTGGCATTTGTGTTGGCTTCTCATCAAGAATGCCATGAAAGATATGTTTGAGTGCAGTGCACAGCAATATACAGAATACATAAGCTGCCTGTTTGTTAGCCATCCCCATTTCTTGTAATTGCCCCAGTGCTCTCAAGGCGCTTTAAAGCGTTTTAAGCATGTCCTTCACAATTTAAAATGTTTCTCTTCCTTAGATATCTCAACACTCATTTCTCCTCATGACTCTCATAGATTTGCTTAGGCTGTTTCCAAGGAGTAGGCATCGCAGCTTGGTTTGTTATTGGGGTGTTTCTCAGCATTATGTGCCTGCATGCGCCTGTTTACTGTTGGAGGACTGTTTATGAGCCCAAGCCAGAGAACACGTTTGTATTATTGTAGGGTTGCTTCTGCAAACTGACCATCCCACATGTATTTGGTCCGTTCACCTACGACATTGCCTGTTTCGGCAGGGTTGGTTGTTCCTCAGAAGCAGGGTGTCCGTGCTTATTATTTTGAGATGGATCTTACTTGCTGGTTCCTTAGTTGTTAGTAAAAGGCTGCTGAATGGCAACATACTAAGAGAGGGGAAAAAAAAGTTCCCAGTATAAGGTTTGTTTTGAACAACAAAATGCTTACAAAGAATGACACAGTCTTGGCAAAGAGATACACATTTGAAAAATGCAAAGGTCAAACAGCCCCCCCTCTCTAAACAATCGCTCTTTCTGCAGAAGCAAGGCTGGTAGACAGCCACTTCTACTTTCCTGGCAGCCACTCTTCAGTGCTGATTAAGAAATATTCTCCGTACTGACAGCATCATATTTAGAGCCAAAGAGGACCAGTCAGCAACATTGCACCAGCACAGAAATGCGAGCATGGATGCAGGACATTTTTCCAGTTTGATTTCTAATCTGGCGCCCTCCGCAGATCTTGAAGCAGACGCTGCTCGGTACCTGTTGTCGAGTGCAGGAGGAATTCGGCAATACGGGCTTTGCACACTCTTGGGCTGCTCTCTTCCCCACTGCTCTTGCTCTGAGTTTGTAAACAGCCTCTCCTTGCCATCCACTGTGTGTGAAATATTACCAGTGTTGATGTACTGGTTGTGTGGGGTTTTCTACAGCGCTGTTTATTTCTCGGGGCCTTTCTTGTGCTAAAGATGTTGATGCTAGCATTAAGTCATCAGCTGGTGTATGCTGGCAAAGACTACAAAAAGACAGCAGCGCTGGGCAGATTTATACCAGCTGAAGGACAGATCCAGTAGGCATAAACAGACAGACAAAGGGTGCTTTGGCTGATCTCTTCTGTGAATAGCTGCATTTTTTTCCTGTACTGGAAGTCCCCAGGGACTTTTTTCCCTGACTGGTTTGCACCCAGCTAGGGTCAACCTCCTCTTTACAAGCAGGAGAGGGTAGGATGTGGCCTCCTCACACCAAGTTAAGCACTTGGGCTTGAGAAGACATGAGTTTAAAAAGCCAACTTGTGGCCTACTTGGACAATCCCCATTATATCATCAGCGGTGAAGCCGCATCAGTGAAAACTTTTAAGTAGGAACATGCAGTGTGGATTAGGTCACTGTAAAAGGTTGGCTGTCCTGTAGGTTTCAAGAAACCAGGGTCTTGCAGTGGCCTTAGTTGACTCAATCTCCATTGCACACCAATTCTGTTTTGCCACAGTTTACGCTGGGTGAGTGCATTAGCTTATATGTTAGTCTCTCTAGAGGAGGTTGTACTGAGCAGGAAGGATTTGGATATTTCACTAAAGTGTCTTTTCTGCAGACATTCCTTTGGAGGAAGCCTCTGACAAGCCTGTTTCAGGAGGGTTGCTCCATGGCTGGGGTGAGAGGAGCAGAGGGAGATGGGTGCAGACCAACCACAGGAGGCTGGAGATGCCCTTCTATCCAGTTGCTGGTGGCACTGGAGAACCGATTCATCTGCAATTTCACTTTGGGCCTTTATAATGGAGAATTATAAGAAAGGAGTAATGGATCTTTAGGTGGTTTATTGCTGACTTTGTTACTCCTGTCACAGCAATGAGTGCTCAAGACTTGGAAGTTGGTGTGTGCATTGGTGACATAGAAGGCCAGTCCCCCAATAGCTAGGTCTTCTGTTGCATTTTTCCCAGTTGTGCAGAAGTTGTTTAGACCAAGTAACCATATATTATTTGTCCAGATGGAGATCTGTGACAAGCGGTGTCCTCCAGGGGTCCATACTGGGACCAGTACTGTTCAGTATTTCCATCGGTGACATAGACAGTGGGATAGACTGCACCCTCAGCAAGTTTGCAGATGACACCAAGCTGAGTGACGTGGTGACATGCCTGAGGGACAGGGTGTCATCCAGAGGGACCTGGACAGGCTCAAGAAGTGAGCCTGTGTGAACCTCATGAGGTTCAACAAGGCCAAGTGCAGGGTCCTGCACCCGAGTCCGGGCAACCCCTGGTATCAGCACAGGCTGGAGGATGAAGGAATTGAGAGCAGCCCTGCTGAGAAGGACTTGGGGGTGATGGTGGAAGAAAAGCTGGACATGAGCCGACAATGTGCGCTCACAGCCCAGAAAGCCAACCACATCCTGGGCTGCATCCACAGCAGCGTGGCCAGCAGGGAGAAGGAGGGGATTCTGCTCCTCTGCTCCACTCTCTTTTGAGACCCTACCTGGAATACTGTGTCCAGCTCTGGGGCCTTCGGCACAGGAGAGACATGGACCTGTTGGAACAGGTTCAGAGGAGGCCATGAAGATGACGCAAGGGCTGGAGCCCCTCTGCTATGAGGACATGCTGAGAGAGTTGGGCTTGTTCAGCCTGGAGAAGGGAAGGCTCCAGGGAGACCTTATTGTGGCCTTTCAGTACTTAAAGGGCGCTTATAAAAAAGATGGTGACAAACTTTAGCAGGGCCTGTTGTGACAGGGCAAGGCCTGCGGTGACAGGACAAGGGGTAATAACTTTAAACTACAAGAAGGAAGATTAAAACTAGATAAAGGGAAGAAAATTTTTGCAGTGAGAGTGGTGAGACACTGGTCCAAGTTGCCCAGAGAGGTGGTCAATGCCCCATCCCTGGAAACATTCAAGGCCAGGTTGGATGGGGCTCTGAGCAACCTGATCTAGTTGAAGATGGCGAACAGGGGGGTTGGACTACATGAATTTTAAAGGTCCCTTCAAACCCAAACTACTCTATGATTCTGTTGTATTTTTATTCTCCCTATGCCATTGTTTGAGCTTGGTTTTCCCCTGTACGGAAAAAAAACCGCATAGCTCAGGCACAGTTAACCGAAAGGGGACTTTTTCCCAAGGCTGCTGGGCACAGACAGATCCTGGGATTCGTTTTCGTTCCCGGACTGATGAACACACCCTGTTCTCCTCCGGGTACCCCACAGGGGCTGCTATGGAGTAAGAAGTTGTGGAAGAGGATTCTTATTACATCTTTCCCACAAACAGAGGCCCCCTCCTGCCCCTATTACAGTTCCCACAATTGCACTCATCCAGACTCACTGCAACAAACCTATTCTTCCATCAGCAGCAGAAAGATGTCTAAAATTGCAGTATGTCTGAAATTGCCCACAAAAGGAGAAGACAGGAGCACAAAAATACACTGAATGCTAGAAGAAATGACATGGTAGAGCAAGGGCTCCAAGAGTGGTAAGAAAATACCGTAAGAAAATTGGAGAGAAAGATGATGGAGTTCTCTGCCACACAGTTTTATTCTGTCTAATAAATATAGTGCTGAAGATAATTCCCCAAAGATCCAGCAAAGCCAACAAATAGAGTAATCTTGAACAGGAGTGGGAAGAGCGGAAACCTGCAACTTTTAATGGAGAAGCCATTCCTTTCCTTTGGGGTGATCTTGCTGAGAAGAGGGAGGGTGTCTGTCTGTCGGCTCTGCAAGTGGCCCTTTTTGAACTTCCCAATTCACAGCCAAGTCCTGTTGCTCTTCAACGGTAAGAGTTTTGTTGTGGTTGGAGGGATAAAAAAAATCCCCATTTTTAATAAGATGATTTGCTTCGCAAACGTCTGTGTTATTTATGGCTGAGCCAGGCTTTGAACCACTAATCTCTGGAGGATGAGGGCAGAATCCCACTAAGAAAAACCATTAATGGAGGAACCATGAGTGATCAGAGACCAGTTCTGGAAAAAGATGAACTGGACACTGTGCACAGGCTGTCGCAAGAGGAATGTAGGTTTGCTGTACGCATCTGAGCTCATTTCCAGTACTGGCTGAGCCACCAAAAATCTTCATCTTAGGTTACAGAGTCTCCAAGTCTAAAGTTAGTTCAAGGGGGTCCAAAACTTCGTCTTTATTTCAGCCTTTCCCTGGATACTACAGACCAGCCAATTTGGTCTTTTGCCTGAAGGCTGGAGAACTGCATCACGGCGCCTGGCCCTGACCATCAGGCAAATCCAGGCTCCTTCCTTGGCTTAAGAGGTGATATTTTTCATATTTTTTCAATGGACAGGGATTAATTAAGCCTTATCACAGCCACACTGCTTAGTTTCTTTTCCCTTTAATAGAGGTGGAAACCAGAGCACAGAAAGGTAAAGCTACTGTTTGAGGATTAAACCTCAATATCCTTCAGAGATGTTGCAGACACTGGGCATTATTGAGCCTAGAGCTCCCCAGGACTAGGAAGCTCAGGACATCTTGAAAGGGAAATGTTCGTGTCTTGGATAAAAAGAACACTCCTCAGGGCCTGCTGAGAGTTGCTGCCGGGGAGCAGAGACCTGGAAGGAGTTTGGGATCATTAAACCTGCATTTTAGTTCTGTGAGCCACCTCACATCATCCCATTTGTGAATTAATCAGTCTTTACCCTAACACAGTTTGGCTGTTCATTCCCAGTACAAAAGGACTGGAAAACTGTTCCACCAACTCCTTGCTTTAATGGCTAGAAACCTTGTTTCCCACCTGTCTGGCTAAGGCTGGATTTTGGAACCTTTCTGCCAAAGGAGCTCCACTGGTCCTTATTTGCACGTTTGCATTGCTGCTTTGCCTGGTTGGAGGAGGTGGTCCATGCGAGGGCTTCACACCAAGGTGAGGGATGCTACAAAGATGTGTGCCAACATTGGTTCCGTGGCTCCTGCTTAGGAATGAGCCCAGTGTTCTGGGGAGGGCTCTGAAGCAAAATACAATAAGAAACTGGATTTCTAGGTAGGCTGGCTTGAAAAAGACTCAGTTGCAGAGAGATGGCTAAGAAAGAGCGTTACCCTTAAAGTCAGTCCAGAGCTGGCTGGAGAAAAGGGGATGCTGCCCATCAGCTGTCTGCCTGCTCCCTGCTAGCACAGACAGTGATTCCCTCCCTCTCGCCCCTCCATCCCCACATCTTCCAGTGCTCCTCTGCTCCTGGCAGTAGTAAACCAGCAGACCCCATGGCCAATGTTGTAGCCTCTGGCTGATTTGTGTAAGGAGAGGACAGAGAGAACACAATGAGATGTCAGAGGAGATTCCAAGCAATTTTGCCAAACACTCAAGGGATATTTTTTTCTTTCCACTCCCCTCCCCCCTTAGTTTTTAGAATAATTTTTCAAGAGCACATATGCAAGTCATCTAAGGAAAACAGAACAGTGAGTACCAGGGGCTGGTACACTGTGTTCCCTTTGTGTACTGTAGAGAAAATAGATAAAAGAAACAAAGGATGATGCAGAGAGCAAAGCAGCCATCAGTAGTCTCAGAGAGGTTCAGTCTGACCTTTTCCGAGATGAAGGTCAAACCAAAAATCCTCAGGTGCCGGAAATTGGTCCCGTCTTCCTAGGACCAGGAGATATTTACCACTAACGAAATGAGAGCAGAATTCCATGCCATTTGTTGTTGCTAGAGGCGAGAAGAAAGGCAAGAAAGGAATATTGTCTTGGATAATAATAAGGATTATGTGCTTCTTTAGGAAGTAACTTGCCATTTTATGATCATATCTGCTGTGCACCCAGCCACCCACCCAGATTACACGCGGTAATAGAAAACAGCTTGGACCCCCCTGGCATCAGTGAGCTGGAAAGCCGGACCCCACGACAGCGGCGGTGCTCGTTAGCATGCGCTCTTCTGAAAGGAGACCCCCCTCCTCGGCCCTTGCCCCTCAACCTGCCAGTCTCTCTGTCTGCTGTTGCTGCTCCCAAGCCTTTAGATGCAGAGCATGTCCAGCCGTAAGCGTGGGATAGCTCTCCTGCATCCCATCCGGGTTGTTTGTCTTGGGTCCCTCTCCATTCAGAGCAGAATGATTTTGCATAAATGCATCGACACGTCTGCTTTGTTCATGCATGAAGGGTTCTCGGCATTTCTCATCCCACCCCCGCCCCGGCCGTCTTCTCCCTAACCCCCTGGCATGTGGCTTCACCGGCTTTTGCATGATTTCCCTGTGCAACAGCAAATAAACCTTCCTGAAGCATTGCCAGTTAATCAAGCGCAGTTAAAAATACCCAGTCAATTATTTTGGATAGAATTAAAACAAGTGATCGGAAGGAGAGGACGGAAAAGGGTGCAAGAGCAAAGCCATAATGGCCTTTACTATATAATTTGGTTTCATGTTCTGCACAAGAAAACATGTAAAATATGTAAACAGAGCTCTCCAGGATTGTAATGTAGCTACAAAGCCACAGATACACAGGCAGGCAGGGTGCTATTCTTCAGCAGAACGGAATGCCATCCCCAAAACCACACGATCATTTCTTTAAGCCTGAAAGTAAACTTTCTCATGCCAGGAGCGGAGAATTTATTTTTTCTTTTAAATGAAGGATTGTCTGCACTACTTGTTCAGAGTACTGTAGGCATTTTAGCCCACATTGTCATAAGAGACCTCGTATTTTGAATGCCAATCAATTTTGGGGTCTTCATCTTGAGATGTCTCTAAAAGGCATGGTTTCTGGAGGATGGTGCTTACCCAGCGGAGTCCTGAAGGTCTGACGAGTTAATCCCTCTGTCCCCACCTGCAAATAAGTGTCTGTTTTAAAAAGAAAACAAACAAAACTGAGGAGCATTTGGATAAACTCTTGAGCTGCTCTATATCTCTCCTGAATCGTGCTGCCTTAGTTTAAGCCGTGACTGTTGAGGAACCACAAATCCATGCTCATTTTTGGCAATACTGCCTGGAAGGTTGGAGGATCACTGTTCCTCTGAGGTGATTTCAATGGTGAATCTGATAAGAAGACATGATTCTGGTAAGTGGACCCAGCTCCTCCTGCTATCAGCAGGAGCCTCCCCCAGGCCTGGGTTTCCACTGTAGCCTCAGGGCCTGGCTGCAAATTGTAATTTGTGCCAGGAAGCGGTTATTTGCATGATCAGTGCTATTATCTGCCTGTGCCTGTACCTTCTCGCTGGGAGAAGCCCTCCTTTCAGGAGAACATCAAGTTCTGCTTAGCCATTTTGGTCATGCAGCCAAAATCCTTACACATAGCACTTCGGGCAGTGGATCTTCTTTTCCCAGTATTTTTTTTGGTAATTAACCAAGCATCACTTTCAGAGAAGACAAGTCTCTGTGGAGAGGGGAAGCTGAAGCACAGGGCAGAGATGACCTTCTTTCCATCTTTCTCCAGCCGAGTGTCTTTGAAAACTCTGCCCTTCTAGCAGAGCCGACGTGTTCCTGGTGCACTGCGCTGCGTTCACACCGTGACCCTTACCTGCTCAAAAGGAAAGCCTCGCTGTATGGAAATTTAACGGTTTCCCAATGTTTGTTTCTGGTGGGAAAGGCCAAGACTGAGCAGCCATGATCTCCTCCATCCCCTGTGCTCCCAATCTGTCCTCCCGAAGCCTGCTCCTGGGAGGCAGTGAGGCTGAAGGAGCCCCAAGCTTCATCCCACAGATGATGCTCATAATTCTATCTCCCCAGTAACTTCTTCATGGAGCAGCTGGGAGTTTCTGTGAACTCCCCTACTAGCCTGAGACACCAAGGATGAAAAGCTCCGAGTGGTCTTTTGGCTTAATTTGTTGGAGTTTGAGGTTTCTCAGAGCAACCAGGGCTGTTCTGAAGTTAGATGGAAGTGACAGGCTTCCCGGACACCTGCAACCAAACCTTTGCTTGGGTGCAAGCACATGTGCTGGAGGAAGGAATTGGCTGCTGCTCTACGGACTCTCCCTGGATGGTCCAGCTCATTCAAAGGAATTTGTTAGCGTGGTGTTGGTTTCCTTACACCACAGTTTCAGTGGGAAAAGCCCCGGTGAAGCAAGGGAGAACCTTCTGATTTGCATACCACAAGCCATGCCTTCAGGTATTAAGAAAAAAAAACCCACAGGGTTTAATCTTAATTAATGCGTGCTGGCGTAGTGCCGACTAGTTGGATGGGAAACTGAAAGGCTTTGAGCGCCGAGGTGTAACCGTAGCTGGCTCCCCAGGACAGCTCATGGTAGCTCTCCTCCCTGGGAGTCCCGCCGCAGCCGTCCCTCTTGCTAGTAATTCAGGGCCTCTTCCCAATGCATCATCTCCCTGGATGTATCCAATTAAGGCCTGTTGACAGCCCAGAGCAGACTTATACCCTTAAGATTAGAGGCATGTGTACGTCTTCATATAGGGAAGGACAACAACGGGGTGTCTGGCTGGCTCGCTGGGAGTGCCATGTGGGAAGCTGAGCAGCTTGGAGAGAGGAGGAAAAGGAGCCAGGGAGAGAGAGATTTGCACCCCCAATTATCCTTGCGTGTGGAAAGGCTGTGTGATGAGGGTTGCGTGTGGTTTACACAGCATGTTTACATGGTCCATAACCCTAAACAAAGCTGAAAAGCATGACTTTAACTCTGGAAATAAAAGCGCTGGAAACCCCTGGTTTTCTGCACATGAGAAAGTTTTGTTCTTTAAACACACAGATGTTTTTAAATGAAAAATCACTCTTTTGACCTTTCCTGAATGTGATCATGTGGTCAGAGCTGACATGAACCACTGCACGGCTGTTTGCTTCAGCCGCAGGCGAAGCTTAGTGAGTGTCTTCAGGGCTTGTGGTAGCACCTGTGTTGTCTCACCTCTCTTGGAAGCTGCTCCTGTGCCCCGTGTTCACTTGGGGCGGTCCAGGGGAGGTGACGTTAGGTACAGGGACATCTAGAGTCTACTCTGTCCGTGCTGCAAATGAAAGTGCTGTGGTTTTTTCCTCCTTGAGAAAAGAGATGAAAAAGATGTGGCTTCCTTTCTTTTCCTATTTGTCTCTATCAGAAGTGGTGCCCAAGTGCTTCTAAGCATCTCTGTCCACCAGCGTGTTATTCTGATGAAGAACTCCTTGAGCTGAAGTTCTTTAGGGCTTTGTTGTTGCTGCTTTTGGGCTTTCTCTGACTAGCTGTGTGCAAATTTATAGGACCGGCTTTGGGAAGGAAGGAGGGGATGTTACAAAGCAGGTTGTAACAAACCCAGTCCTGCTTTGCCTTGCAGGAGTGCCAAACCAGCAAAAAACTACAATGAATCCAGTGAGTTGGATCCACTAATATAATGATAATAAAAACATTCTTCAGGTCCTCCTAAAGTGTGGCGCATGTTGTGCCTTTGACAGTTTGATTTTCTGATGCCAGCTGCTCCCAAATGAAATGCTCCAGTCAAAGGGAAAAAAATCAAAACATAAAAAAGCTTTTGCTCTCCTCATCAGTGGTAAAAGCTTATGGGATGGGATTGTTTTCCTTTGCCGCAGCACCCCCACGGCCAGCCTTGGCCCGCAGTTCTATGCAAGCTTTGCTGTAGTGGACCTAGCTGGTTCACGTTAGAGACAGGCAGTTCGGGAACCCGAGTGTGCAGCCAACAATAATGTTCTGGCTACTGTATTTGTTTAACCTCGCTCTCCAGTGGATGGATATACAGTCTGTTAAAGCACTTATCAGTCTATAATGCCTTCACACTTTTGTGAGCGGCAACGTGGAAGTTGTAGACGGGAGCTTTCGCTGCGGATTAAAAATGTCTTTTAGCTTTAATGAGGCTGATGTTTTCAAAAGTAAAGGTATAAGGTGTTATTTGGGCGCCGTTTTTTATACTGTCTGCCTAGTAGGTTGCATTTGGCTGCTATGTCTACTGGGAGGTGTATTTGTGGATTTGAACATAATAGCAGAACGCGATTCAGGGCTAATTGTAAGAATTACGACTCCTAGACAAGATCCTGGCAGTGCTGGGGTGGAAGATGCTGTTGTTTGAGAGCAGTGTCTTTATGTCCCAGTGCTGCGTTGAAGAAATGGCAGATGTCTGATGTGGATAAGCAGGAGCACATGGCAAACTGCTCGGTTACACTTTCATGTGCTTCATACGAGACTGTTATGCGTCGTGGTGCACTTGGAGCCATCGTTCGCTTCCGCATCCTCGCAGCGTGCATTGCTGAGTGGCAAAAGAAGCAGGGGCGAGTGCAAATTGCATTCACGAGTGCCAAATGCTGTTGTTTACTTGTGGGCTTGTGCAAAAGTTCATTATTAAATCCATTAGCATAATTATTTCTTCTTTTTCTCACTCTTTTTCTGTAGTTTCTGGCCCCGGCTCACTGATGCCTTTGGGGTGATCCTTTGAACCATGCAAAAATCATCTGGTTAGGGTTTTGTTGTAAAATCAAAACTCCATATTGTTTTTTCCACAGGTCCATCCTAGATATTTTGATTACGCCTGGCTGGATGTCAAAGCCAATGTGGGTTTGGGATAGGGCCAGTCAGAGCTGATTTACAGTTTTTTCAGGTATACCATGTGAAGTTTATGGTTTTATGTGATTTGTATTTGAACTCACCAGTTTTAAATGAAGTTTGCTTTGAATCTGGAGATAACAGAAATTCAAAGGAAAGCTCAAAGAATGCAAGTCTGCATGATTTAAGAATTGAAATATATTGTTCATACAGACGCTTTGGAAGTGAAATAACTGCATTTTTGAGAAAGCTAAAGTTAATAACACACATTGAATACACATGCAATCTGGGCCATCATCTAGTGGAAATCCCTGTAGCTCCTATTCGTTTTCTTGAAACTAAACCAACTTATATGACAAAACGAAACAGCCCTTGCATCTCCCACTCGTTTCTGAATCACAGCCCTGTGTTACATCCAAAACTCTGCCCAAGGAAATTTCCCTTTGGAAATGAACGCTATCATTTTTATTGTAAAGTAGAGGAATTTATCATCGTGTCACCCTGCGAGCAAACTGTTGATGCCATGGCATACCAGCTGCGGTGTTTTCATACACATAAAGGTCACTTTCCAATTACTAAAAAGCCAAATGTTCAGCTGAAAATGGGGTCTTTGCTAAGGAAACTAGTAACACACTAATTGAATACTGTCTGCAAGGTACGGACACCATCGGCTGCTCCAGATTCGAAGGGGAAGTGGCTGTGCTGAGACTGGATATAGCAACTAGCAACGGGGCTTGATTTCATTCTGCAGGAGACGTAATCTGCTTCCCAATCCCACAGCCAAATCCTGTTCTTCATTACACAGGGAAAATTGACAGATGAGATTTCCTCTTACTTCTGAGCCAAGTGAATCTGGGAGTAATATAGCATCAGTGTGTTACCCCAGAAGTTTTATCAGCTTCCAGTTTATAAAGCTTTACTATTGATCACCTGCCTGCGTGCCTTTGTCCTGGAGTGGGACATGCCGCAATTTTTCATTTTTTGCCATCAGACCTTTAAGTACCCCAGTGAAAACAGGGAAAAGCAGACAAAGAGCACAAAACTTAGTAAACCTGTGTTATCAGACACAGAGGACAAGGAGAGGTTTGGAGTAGAAGTTGCAGTTTATGAGCATCAGAGGTAAAGGAAACTTGCTGCTGAGGAAGAAGCAGCAGGCGAGAAGGTTAGAAGGCTGTTGAAAGAGAAAGGACACAACTTTCTCTCATTATCGTATGCTTATAACCTATGCTGCTCAATCCTGGATTTGGGTTTAGTTTTTGGTTTTATTTTTACACAACAGGGTATTTTAAACTCATTGTTAGTGCTTATAAAAATTTAATATATGTACCAGTTTGGAAAAAGTAACTTTGAATGCTTTCCTTAAGTTTCAGAGACCAACCTGAAATGACCCAATGCTGACTTTCAGAGCTGGGCAGACAACTTGACTCAAATCTTCTGGCAGGACAAATCCAGAAGACTAGTAAGGAGAATAAAGCATTTCTGACCAGAATCTAGAAGACAACCTAGAGCAGAATTTCTGCTGTCCCTTGAGTAACCCAGTCTGTACAATTTCTATCTGAGCTCTGTGGGCTTCTGAGGTTTGAGATGATCATAGAAATTGGCTGATTTCTGAGGTGTTTGTTGGAACGCAAATGGTGCCCTTTTTAATGGTTCAGCGCTCACTAATATGGGCAATTTCATTTTTTCTGTGACTCCAACCCAATTCCCAGCCTAAATGAGAAGAACAGTGCAACAGCTTTCAGAACAGATTGGAGGTCTGTGCTGCAGTCGGCAAACTGGGTGGTGTCCATGTGGCAGTCAAGCTGCCTTATAATATTGGGCAATAAACACACAGGAACCTTTCTGATATTTAGCAACTGCACCATAGTTTCTCATCCTTGGGTAAGATTAACCTGAGGTCGGGAAGAACAATAACATATTTAAGAATAAAAGGTCTGAGTGACTGCCAACCCCCACGTCTGGCAATGGAAAGAGAAAGTTTTCATTTGTAAGAGATGTGTTAAAATGCTGCTTATGTCATGGTTGGGATTCTCTGGCATGTGTTGAATTAAACATAAATAACATTCTGCAGAGCAGTCGTCTAAAAATCGTAGATTAATTAGGTTTCAGTTGAAACGGTTGGAATCTGTTCTTTAGCTGGATCTTTGACCAACAGAACATGTCCTGTTTGTGCCTCCACGGGTTTCCTATCAGTCCATGAGTATTGTACAGCCTCTCCCAGGATGTTGTGTGCTCCAGAAATAGATGGAACTGTGGGTCCTGTTCCTCCTTGTTCTGTGGTTGCTCTTTTGCAAATCCCAGCACAGTCACCAGTAGAAAGCCTCGCGTCTGGGGCATGATCACCACTTCCACCCTTCTCCCCCAGAAGGAGGTCGCTCCCTGCTGCCTGACGGACCAGTGCTCATGATGGCCCTTCACAGCCAGACTTGGCTTGAAGACACGGTCTGGAGGAAGCGCCGTGATGGGACAACAGATGGGATTCTGGGAGCAGGCAGATCTGCACCCTGGCAATTTGCTCTGTTTACAGCCACCCGTGGGCATGCAGACAGGCACGTCCACTCCAGCCGCGGCATCAGCCGTATGCCAGAGCTGAGTAGGGCAGCATCCAAGTTTAAATAGCACCTTTGCCTGTCTGCGCTTAGAATTATTTTGATGTTACAATGTGAGAGATGAGAACCACCAGCGTACCCAAAGCCTGTGCTGTCTGGCTGTGCGTGCTTGATGGGAAGGGCAGCGTGGGATGGTGACTGTTTGTATTTAACCCGCTCCTGTGGGGAGATGTGTCCTTCACATGTGTATGTCCTTCTTTGTCCCTTCTCTTTGTAACATCTGAGCACCTTTTTGTGGCTAATGGCTTTTACCCTCAAGATTCCCGTGTGATGTGGGGGAATATCATCCTTGTCTTGCAGACAGGGGACTCGGGCCTGGAGAAGCCAAGTGCTGCCCAGAAGGTTGTAATGGGGCCGTGCACTGGGCTCAGTCAGGTTGAGACCTAGTCCGGTGCCCAGACCGCAGGATCAGTGATCATCACCCGAAGTCACGGGATGGTTGGGAATCATTCACAAGGGGGCATTCCAAAATCTGCCCTTCAGCAAATTTTCCCGTATTCCTCTGAAGGAAAATGTTATGAGGAAATGGAGTTGATGGCACTAGTAAATGCGTTTTAGATGTGGCGATGAACTACGCGCTCCCGTTATATCACTTTTCCCTTTCTGCTGACACATTCCTCGGTCCCCTTGAGTAAGAGAAGGAAAACAGGAGAGGCGGTTTGAAGAACATGTTGTCCCTGTGATTGACAAGAGGTTGTATAAATCAGTCAAAGGGAATCCTCCAGGCATTCCCTCTTGTGGGAAGATCCCACAGTGCTCTCTGGCCTTGTTCATTCTGTCTTTCGATGTTTGTGTACAAAATGTGTGGGTGGGAGACGAGCTGGATTAGAACCTCCGAGAGGAACAGACATGAGCTCTTTTAATTGAAAGCAGCTTCCTAGGGAGGGGTATGACATGGGCTTCCAGTAAGTAGACACAAATAGTCCCCAAATACTTTGGAGCAGATACTAAGCTCCTGTGGATCCCAGTTGCTGTGTGGGTCTGAAAACCTGGATGCGCCCCAGTGAGCGAAGTTTCGAGTCCTGCCTGATGCCGTCATTCTTCAAAGCAAATATTTTAGTGTCTGGTAACACCCTGAAATGAAAAGTACATCTCTCCCTTCTTCCCTCCACAGCTGTCAGGTGCTTTAGCTGCTGTTTTGCCTCACTGTAGCAAACTGGAGGATGTTAGGAAATAATTTATTTCTCATAAGCGTGAATTCCTATGAATTTGTAGCTGTGAGGAGAGATGATGCTCTGTCTTCCAGGCCGTTGGAACTTGTAACTTAAAAGTGGTGGTACTGCAGTAAGAAGAGCCTTCCTGCTGCTGTCGTGCCTTAAAAGCAGCAGTGTCAAAGGCTCTCCCAGCAAATGGTTCTCTGACTTTGCAGTTGTGATGTGACGCTCAGTAACTGGGTAGAATTGACGGGGGGTCGTGTTTACCACGTGCGTTAGAGCCTGCTGAGGTGGTGGGGTCTGTGGGTGCTAGAGACTGTTTATCCAGTGAGATTGTTATTACAAAACCTTAAAGAACTTTTTTTTGCTATTAGCTGAGTTTACTGGATAGCAGCCAGCGTGGAGCAGGCTCTCGTAGCCATTCCTAATGTCGTGTCTGTTGGACATTTCCCACACTTCTCAATTATACTCTTCTCCTAAAGGAACTTTTTTACCCCAGTACCGCTTTGAAACTCTTGTCTGAGGAGCAATGGATCAGCCTCAGCAGGAGGAAGCTTATCTAACTTCTTCAAACCAGACCAGTCTACCCAGTCTGCACACCTCAGCTGCACATGTCTCGAACACAGGCTCTTTATGCAATGTTAAGATTTTTGCTAATATTCTCAGGCAGAAGCAGAAAGTGCTAGAGTTCACACAGGCACACAAATCAAACATGGCATGTAAAAGTTATCAGAGATTTCCAACCCACCTCAGCAGGGGTTTATTTTGGGTTTGATTCAAACTTTTGGTGAAGGTCTGGGTGATTTCTTAATACAGGTTTTCACTCATCCATTAAGTGGCACTTAAAATGCACCAAACATCAGTACTTTTGTTTCTTTCAACCACCTTTTTGGACCAACAGAGCAGGAGGAGATAAACAAATAAGAACAAAATCATATAAAAGTAATGAGACCTTTGTTCATGTCAAAGAGCTCTCTGACCATATAAATTGCAGATGTGGGTAAGAAATTCCCTAGCTGGAGAGGTATTAAAATAAAAACCATGCTCCCAACAAGAGACAGGCTGCTGAAAATGCAAGAAGGGAGAATTGCGAAATGGTACATGTCGAATTGCTGGCCTGGATTTCAAATGCCAAAGATAGTTTATGTAAAGCCTTGCTCTGCTGTAAAATGTAACACTATCCACTGGCTAGCCTCAATGAAGCTTGGTCCCAGTTGTTTTAAAAAATAAATAAACTAAAAATCTTCTTCCAGCCCATTAAAGCTGATTTATGTTTTGCCCATGGATTCCTCTGTGCTGGATCTTGAGGGACGCAGATTATAGAAGCGATTACCTCACTTTTAGCCAATCTGGTTTCTCCTTCCCAGGCATCCCGGGCTCTCTTCACATTGCCCAGACTTTGTCTGCCGAGACCCAGAGGGCAGTTCCATGCAGAATTACCGGGCGGGCATAGAATTTTGAATGGTTAAAAACATCTCTGTTAATTGTCTTGTTTCACTTCAGGGTTTTCTTTTTGTTTTAATAATCGGGGAGATTGCTTATGGGAACAGCTTTCCTGACAGCACGTCACCACCTGATTGCTCAGTTTGGGCTCTGGTCTTGGAACGAAATCTAATACCGTCCCCAAGAGTGCATAGCTCCAGTTAGCACCTAGCGCAGGTGGTCTGTGTGATCAGCCCGAGGCTGTCCCAGCACAACTGCTGGCGCTGGTTTGGCCTCTTGGGTTACGTTTGTAGCTCCGTTGCCACTATACCATGTGATCCCAAGGAATTCCCTCTGTCCCCATGGCTCGGGTAATGACAGTCACGGAGTTCACCAAAGCGTTGTGAATCTTACCGCGTTCCCTTCAGATGCCCCAAGAGCCTCAGCTGGAAGCATCCTTCTAACGCTGTTGTAGACTTTTACATGGTGGGCATTTCCTCCTCTGCGTTTGTTGGGGGAGCCAAGGCTATGGTCATGCATGGTTCTCTTTTTGAAGCAGCTCCGCTGAGCAATGTGGTTTCAGGGTAATTCCTACCATTTCTTGCAGTTTCATTTTCACGTCTTAAATGCTGATGGCGCTGCAGGGCTCTCTGGTACTTAAATTCAGGCATTTTCTTCTTTACACTTTTCATCCTTGCCAGCACTTGGGATTCATCTAGTTGTTCTTGATTGAAAAGAGCAGTTAGCTTATAATCCCACTGCTATGGAGGGTGCTGTAGGTGTAGGAAGAAGGTGATTCCACTTACAGAAACCCGTTAACAAACCAAGAAACTAGTTTGCTTAAATTGGGTTGTAGAGGCAGGCCTTTCCTGGCTACGCTTGCTTCCAAGTTTACATGGCCATCTGTGGCTTCCCTGGGGTTACAGTAACATGCAGGTTTAAATAGGACATTGCTGGAGTACTGTGGAGAGCATCTTCAGGCTGTCTGGGCTGTGAGTTGGTACGTTCAGAAGCGATTGTCACTTTGACTCCAGTGGGAAGAGTCACGGCCCATTTGGGTGGGAACAAAGTTGTTCTGAATGCTGTCAAAGACCTAGTACCAAATGAAGAAGAAACTGTTGGCTGCCACCCAGCTGCTGTGAGTCTGTAGTTCCTTTTTGTGTTTCAGTTTTTCTTATTGAGGTGGAAACTCAACTTTTGAATAATCTCATGGTATTTAGAAATGTCATTATTGTGCATTATTTTATTCTAGCAGTGCACCTGGACTTTTTCCCCCCACTTTAAATGGTCATAATGGTTCCTCACTGTCATCTGCATCTGTTTTGGTGTTTCTTTTTTCTCCCACAGATGTGTCGAACTAAGGTGATTGACTTGAACGATGGTGTCTCTCAGTATGCCTGGTATCCCTGCACGGCCAACTTCCAGTACTCCCACATGACACAGACTGTTTTCTGGCTGAAGGTAGGAAGTGCACATGTCATTCAGCAGTCTCCTCTTTGCCTGCCTGTACGAAGTATCTCCAACAGGCAAAAGATCATGGGACAGCCTTCCTGGGGCCAAAGTGCTCCTTTCTTTGAAGTATGTTTGGTGCAAAATAGCAAAACAAAGCCTCTGAACGCTGCCTAGAGTCAGTGCTGAAGTCCCCTCCTGTGACAAGGCTATTGAATTTCTGAGAGGTTACAGCCTCCAGCTGCAGGGCTGTTTGACCCGAGTTTATCTAGTTTGTGTAGGAGAGATTGGAAGAGAAGACTTCTGTGTGACCTGGGATGGGAATTGTTATTTTAAAAGTCCTGGACTGACTCTTGCGGTTTTTTTAAAGCCCACCAGAGTTCTCCACCTCAGCCTTTGGGGGGCTTTTGTTTTCCCAGGCTTATTTTTCCCAACCTATGGTGGCCGCAGCAGTCCTAGTTCACTTGGTCACTGATGGGACCTATTACTTGGATCAGAAGCAGGAGACCATCGGTGTGCAGCTGTTTGACACCAAAGAGCAAAGCCATGATCTTGGTAAGACCGTATTTTACTCAACTCCCTCTTTATTGCTTGCTTAATCTCTCAGTACCCGCATTCACAAACTGGCCAATACTCCTGCTCAGTTTCTCCAGGATCAGATAAAAAAAAAGTGCTTGCTTAAAGCTCCAAGACCTGAGTTTCACTAGAGTTTGTTGAAAATGATGCATCATTTTAAACAGACATTTCTCCATGCCTGCTCACTATGTGTTCAGAAGTGCTTAGTTCCTCTTTAGTCATTAAACTAAGTGCTATTTCAGTGCTTCACACACAGCACTTCCCTGGAGAGACACTGACAGTGATAACAGGTGTAGCTGGGCAAGTCCTGCTTGCAGGGAGGTTTCCACCGCTATTTAATGCTTAAATACTTTCATGCAAAGTTTGGTGAAGGTCTAACACCAGGGCCCTTGTGGGCTGCTTCCATGGCCTCACGCAGATGTGCCTGACAGAGGCTGTGGACCTGCTAGTTGTGTTGAAGTGCCAGGACAGACCATTTTTGTCTCTACCCTGGGCACAGGTTCCCGAACCAGGGAAAGTTGTGTCTGGTGAATTGATTCTAGCTGCATTTAAGCTCCAGGACCAAGGAGCTCACCCTAGCTCCGAACTCCATCTCAGGGTAGTATTTGCATAATCCCTTTCTAGCTGCCCCCTGCCCTTTTTTCCACTGGGAAGAAAGCTGGCCATGTCACCCAGTTTTTTTAGGAAATATAACGCCCTTCCCCCCGCTTTCTGTTTTACCATAACTTGCAATTTTGACAAGCTGAAACTCAAATGAACTTCCCGCTAGTGATGAGAAGGAGAAGAGACACACCCACGTGCCAGGTGCTGGATGACTGTCCGGGGTAATATATAATCTGGTGGGGTGTGGAGAAAAAGGAAGAAAGTATGTGTGGTGTCTGTTGTCCAAGAACAAACCAAAATTCACAGCAAGTTGTGCAGGTTGAGTCAGGATAGCTCCCAGTTTGCCAGAGCCCCTGGTTTAATCTTCTCCTCCTTTCGCAAAACAGTGGCACATAGCTCTTTCCCTCTGAGAAATAAATGATGGAGACGCAGGCATGCCAACAAATACTTAATGTGACATTTTATAGAGACAGGCAGACAGATTGTGAGAGAAAGAGAACAAGAAAGAGGAGCAAAGAGGAAACTGAAGGTTAGGTTTTGAAATCCTCGATGAAGTTGCAACATGAGTTTGGCATGGCTCAGACTGGTGCCTGGAGATCTTCACAGCTGAAATGCTGCCTGCATCATGGAAAAGCCCCTCTGACCTTTTCAGGAGAGGCTGGGCTGGAGCAGAGGAGAGGTGTAGGTGGGCTACCCAGCAGTTCTCACTCAGACAGAGCTCCCAGTCACTGTTTTGTCTGAGTTCTGGGTGTAGCATTAAGTCCTTTTCCTGGATACTGTATTTGATGTGTTTGAATTATCACCGTGGCAAGCTAGAAACTGCAGCTGAGATGCAAACTTTGGCATGCACGGGGTGCAGGATTGACTGCAGACGGTCAGCTGGCCGTAAGCAGAAGTCACTGGCAAACGAAAAGCACGTCCAAAAGGAAGTAGCAAATTAAAGCTTGATCAGTCCTCAGTGTGCTAAAGAAACTCCCCTGAGCAAAATGCAGTCTGTCTAGGAGTGCAGTTTCCTACCTTGATTGGAGCAAGTTTTCACCTCACGGGCTCCTGGAAGATAATGAGAAGCTTCTTTGGAGTCTTGGTAGGCCATGGAGATGCTGGGATGCCAAACACCTGGGCAGCGTTAGTGCAGAGCCATTGTAGATGCTGAGCTCCAGCTGCTGGATACTTCTCAAGGGCTTTTGGGCATTGAGTAGGTGGATACAGAGCTGCAGGGACAGGGGCGAGCATGGAGACAGCTCTAACTCCCCTGCCGAGGGCACCTGTGCTATCTTGAGTGTTTTTTTGCTAACGAGAGCAGATTAATTAAATGAACCTGACCTGCGCAGCCCCCATTTACCTTGTCTGGGTCAAAAAGCACCAGCAACTGCAGCACAGCTCTGAGGGTCTGTTTTGTTGTGGACACCACCTGAGTGCGAGGAATGAAATTGAAGTGAATAAACAGCCTCATACCATAAGGTCTTTCTTGGCTTTCCATCAGAGAAGGCAGAAACTTCCAAGGAATTTGGGAACCCGGGATTTCGAGTATTAACTGCACCTGTTTGTAAGTGAGAAACGTGCACCGTTCCACAAGGAGCTGATATCAAAAGACCTGTGGGAGGCAAGTAGACAGGGAGGTTATATCAGGGTCAGGTAAAGACCAAAACAAAAAGAGCTTTGCTTTTTTATTTTATTTTTTTTTTATTACAGGAAGATTTTTTTAAAGTAGAGGGTGGGAGATAGATGTTTAAAGCGAGTGCTCAGAAGTCTGTCTTAATTCACAGGAAATCACTTTCTAAGGAGAAAAATGAAAACTTCATTATTCCTTCCCTTTTGAGTCAAGAAATCTGAACTGGGGAAAAAAAAAAAAGAAAAAAAAAAAGAAATCCCTGAGCCAGTTAAACATGCAAATAGAATTTATTTTATTTTCAAATTCGTAAGTGTATCAGGGTAGCCAAAGGGCCTGGGCCAAAGCCGTTGCTGGGGGAGCTCCAGTGAAGCGAATGGAGCTGGAGCCAAGCTGATCCTCGGAGCGATGCCACGGAGCCATGGAAGCAGGGCTTTGCAGGCAGCCGTCAGGCCGTGAATCTCAATTAACAAATTTTGAGGCCAGCCGACAGCTGTCTGTCCTTTGAGCTACTCCTGAGATGGATTTGGCCCGTTTGAGTTCAGGTTGCCTCTACTTGAAAATGGGAATTTCTTCCCGACTATCACTAAATGCCTTCTCCCTGAAGAAAAGGGATTAAGAAGTCTCCTTGTCACCTCTTTGGTGCTTCTGTGCACCTCAACCTCTTGAGACGCACTCTTTTTCCTGAGACACAATTATTTTCTTCTCAAATGAGATCACCTCTAAAATCCTCAGTGGGTCCATCACCCTCATTTCTCTCTCTCCAGGACCATCTTCAGCTTTTTTAGCACAGAGCAAGATACCCTAAGGCTGAAAACCATCAAAAAAAAAAAAAAAAATCAAAACTGGGCACATTTAGTGTAAAGCTCATGAAAAAAAGTTTTACTCTGAGTGTTAATGACATGCACAGCTACAAAACAGCCACCGGTGCACTGCCCATGGTGCACAAAGCCACCCAGTCTGCCGGCACCATTTGATGCACCGTATAAAGGCTCCAACTGTCCTCTTGGACCGGTTTTACAATAGCCCGACTCCGCTTCCTCCGTGATGGTTGCTCCTGATTTAACGGAGGACAATAGAAACGTAGCTGTGGTCTAAAGAAACGGCTCTGAGAGCCTGCCGCGCTTGTGGAGAGAATGGCAGCCTTTCTTCAGCTGTCTGGAGGGATATACTTCTCTGCTAAGCTCTCCGGAGCGATTTGGGAAGCCCCTCCAGGCAGCTTACCATAACTTTTCAGCTCTATAGGGCCGTTCCTATGGGTGAAATGCTTCTGAAATGCCCACGGCTTCGGGAAGCGATTGTGTTAAGTCTGACCCTTCCTCTGATCTTGTCTCTCCTCTGGCAGGTGTCCACGTCCTGAGCTGCAGGAACAATCCCCTGATTATCCCCGTCATCCATGACCTCAGTCACCCTTTTTATCACACCCAGGCTGTCCTCATTAGCTTCAGCTCCCAGTTTGTGGCCATCTCCGGGGTGGCCCTGCGTTCCTTCCACAACTTCGACCCCATCACCATCAGCAGCTGCCAGCGAGGACAGACCTACAGCCCGACGGAGCAGAGGTGAGCCTGTCAGCTTGCTTCCTTCGGCCTCGCCACCCACCGCCCCCGCGCCGCCCGCCTGCGCCGGGGGTTAAGAGGAGGCAGGAGGGGCACCGCGGCTGAACCCTGCTGACCCTTTTGTGTCGCTGGTGAAAAACCGGCAGTGTTCTCATTGATCAGGATGGATGGGACATTTAACCCGCACGGGATACTGTTAGTGAATTATTTCCTCTTCCTTTCTCCTCCCTCCTTTATTCCAAGCTTGGAATTGGGGCCCGTTAACTCTCCATACATTCCCCAGTACGGCATCGTTTTCGCCACTCATGCACCGGCTTCAATCTAAACCGCTTTGTGCTGCTGAAGTGCTACAGGGACCTCCCACGGAAGCGGTCACGTGGAGACAAAGTGATGCTTGTGCCCCGGCGGGGCCGGATCCTGCAAGGTGCTTGGCCCCATGCGGCGGGTGCTTGGCTGCCAGCATTCGTGGTGCTTTTATGGCTGGGTAAGGGCCCTCAGGACCTCTCTGGATCCGGCCCACGTTCTGAAAAGCTCTGTGGGACCCCCCAGGATGAAAGGTTTATGGCTACCGTTTTATTCTTGTTGTTATTACAGACACATCAATAGATCACCACCAACCCCTCTCAGTCTCTGCTTTACAGCATCCCACAGAGATTGTGACCTTTCGTGGCCTCTGGTGCGGCAGCTTCATGGATCCTTTCAGCGAGGCAGTGAAAAGAAGAGGGGAGAATTTAGCAAAACCCCTGAAAGAATCTTTTTTTTTTTTTTCTTTTGTGAATTCAAAGTTGTGAGCAGTCGTCATACCATAGCGGCAGCAATAGTAAAACAAGTTGCATATCCCAGCAAACCTCTGCTCAGCCTCCTAAGCAAGCTGTCAGGTTTTTTGATAATGCTCTGGCTTGTTTTTAGGACCTGCTTTTATTCCAGGAAAGGCGGGAGGGGGAGAAGGGGGAGAGGGAAGGGAAAATAAAATTAAAAAAAAAAAAGGAGTATATCTATAGCTAAATCAATCCAGTCAGTGTGTTCTGACCTAGATTCAAGGAGTCTGATCATTCTGTGCAATAGGTTGTATAAATGCGGAGGCCCAAAGACAGCAGGATCAAGTTTCAGATGAGAACTCTAGTTGTGGAAGTTTGGCCAAATCCCAATGCAGAAGCAGGACAGAAAAAGAGCGAGAAAGACCCACTGGAAGGAGATGGTGAGAAGCAACAGGGAGCTTGAGAGGGCTGAGACGCAGGACCGCATTCCTCCCTCTCAAGTTTTCAGTAGGAATTGAACCATTTGTTCACTTATGAAATTAGAAGTGCTCTGTGTTTAGAAAGTTATTTCCTTAATAAAAAATGCATTCCCCTTAGGCAAAGCTTCAGCGAGCCTCTGCAGCCCAGCAAACTAACCTTTAGAAATTTCTTGAAGAAGAATCACCCGCTGTTTGCCTCTTATTTTTCTTCTGGAATCTTTTTTTTTTTTGCATTGTTTTCTTTTCGCGATGCACTAAACCATCTCAGCCCCTTGCTCTCCAAAACTTCCGTCAGAGCCTCGCTCGTTCAAAGTAACGTTTTAGGTCTTGCAGGTTACAACGCTGGATTGATCATAAAGTTTCCCATGTCAGTCAAGGAACTGGAAACTCCCTGAAATAAAGCCCTGATCCAAAGTCAATTGAAATCAGTGGGATTTTTTCCATTGATGACAGTGCTATAGTGGAAAATCTCCAATTTGCCTTGTGGTGGGATCATTTTGGGTGACTGTATATACTTTCTTCTTCTGTGCAAGAAACTCTGAGCAGTTCAGGTATCCAAGATGTTGTGCATCAAGTGGTGCAGCCAGGAAATAGGCAATGCCTTTGCTGTCCCCAGCTATCCTTTCCCTTCGTTATTTTACCCAATCTAGCAAAAACATAGAAAGAGGGATTTTTTAAAATTTTTTTCTTAACCAGTTCAGAAGCTGGATGTGGGATTTCTGCCTCTCATGCTCATGGTCACCCCATCAGACCCCCTTTGAGTGCCAGTCCCACACTGCCCATCATTCCCTTCTCTCCTTTCCCTACTGGTTGCACTTACCTAGGATGATTTTTAAAATGTTTTTTTAATTTTTAAAGGAACTTTCCTTCCTACGTGTAAGCATCAATTGTACCGCTTCCATTTTCCTTAGGTAAACATGGATATTTTTGCCTGCTTTTTGGCTTCTTTCTACAAGAGATACTATTTCTCTCTCTTTAAGGAGAATTATTTTGTTTGGAGAGGATTTACAGCCAGAAACAGACACTTCTAGGTAAGGGTGCAGATTTTTAAATATGTGAGGGAAAAGAAATATATTGGCCCTTAAAAGTTAACGCAGCTTTTATTTTGAGGGTGAATGGATCACTCCCATGGGTTAGTGACAACTTAATAACTGAAAATAAAACGTGCTCACTCTCCTTTCTTAAAATACGTGTTACAGATAATATTTTAGAAGAGAAAGAGTCCCATTGAAGTTTATAGGTAGTTGTCCTCAGTCATCATTAGCTCTTTTGAAAGTCCATTCCATCCTTCTGAAGACATTTATAGAGGGTTTGAAAAAAAATACTCTGTACTTTCCGGTTGTATTTTTCCAGTTGTTGTTTTTTTCTGCTGCAGCTGACCACAGGCTCTTTTTTGTCTTCAGCAGAAGTTTACCTCACTGCTGGAGATGTGCTGTAAAAACGACACGCTTTATTTTCACATTGCATCCTCAGACCAGATATAGTGGCCCGGTTAGTTCTTCTCTTGCGCTTTATAGCTCAAATTATTATACTTTTATTATTTCCTATTTGGCCTGGTGGAGCGGACGGTGAAATGGGGTGTGCAGATGCGGGGGTGTAATTTCCCACCCCGCGGTCACTGGAGCAGCAAGAAAGCCTGCTGCATCGGGTCTGCCTTTGACAGCAGTTCCTCAGAAATGAGGTTTTTGTCCTTTTCACCATGTAGGAGACATCCGCTGGGGGTCTCCCATCCCTGGCAAGGTAGCGCGCGTGAAGAGCTGCTCTTCCTCGGTGGCATTTCCCTGCTGCATTCACGAGCCTTGTCCCCTCCTCCATCCTTCCCGGTGCCGTTTGCTCCTCTCCTGGAGGCTGCAGGCGGGAGGTGTGAAAACCCAGGTAGACACCCCAATTCAGCTGTCAGAACTGTGGATTTCAGGAGTTTCCAGCTTTCTTATCCTCCATTAACTCCACGTTTATAATGAAGATAAGCCTCCCCTTGCCAGGAGCGGGCTCTGGCTGCCCAGGGCTCTCCCGTGTGCGTGCCCCACATTGCGCAGCTCCTTGTGCCTTCTATTTGGTGGTGGAGCAAAAAGATTTTCCTTTTCTTTGTTTGATTAAATCCTGGTACCAATTCACTGTTAGGAGGGCAAAATTGCTTCTGCAGGGGAGATTTGGGTTTTACCTTCCACCGTAAGTGTGTGTGCGCGTCTGGCTGTTTGACAACCAGGGAGGACCAGCACTGTAGACCAAGCCCCCCTCCTGGCCACGATGCCACCGCCTGTCCTCGCCCCAGCCTCCGAGCTTCACCCTTAGCTGCCCCAAACAAGCCCCAGGGAGACCTAGCCCACTCCAGCTCTTCTCTTTGTCTTGTTCTCTCCTGCTGTCAGCTTCCCCAACAAGAGATGATGAAGATAAATCTTCAGCAGCAGAACAAATGCAACCGCCCTTTATAACTCCAGTTATTTTTTTTTCCTTTTTATAAGAATGGGGGTGGGGGTGAAAAAAAGGGTCTCCTCGTCTCTTTTTTTTTTTTGTGATTTAATGCAGCTTTCTCTTTCCCGATTCAGCTGCCTTTCCCCTGCCCTGCGTTCTGTCATTAAGCGCAATCTCTGTCAGCTTGCTTCTGGTGAAATTAATGAATTTCTCACAGAACTGTTAATCATGGAAGCTTTGGTCCGTGACATGTGTTATAATTCAATGGGTTTTTAACCTTCGCCCCATTTTGGTAATTGGCAAACGGCATCATTTGGCTTTTATTAAAGTGGAAGGCGATGCGTTTTCTTTGTTTGCCTGGACAGACTCTGGCAGGGAGACCCGCAGGGCTGCTAACGCCCAGGCACACGGCCCTGCTTCCAGGCTGGCAGGGCGAAGGGGCTTTCAGAGCTTTATCGGTTCAATATGGACCCCCCCGGGCAGGAATATCGCACACAACAGGGTGCAGCAGACTGGAGGCAGAACCAGTCCACCCGGGAAGATGTTGCCCTGCCAATGGTGGGGACAGCGGAGGGGACGCGTTGGCTTGTGCCTCTCCTTCTCCCACAGCTTACCTGGGGTTGGATCGAGAGTTTTCTGTAAATCTCTGGGTTTATCCACATTCCTGACCCTATCGGTTTGAGTTAAGGTTTTGCTGTGATGGTTATGAGGAGTCAGGCCCAACAGCATGGCAGTGAGATCACCGAAGGGACCGTAGGTGATGCTGCTTTTTTGGTCACTCTTGTGGACCAGACTTGAAGGCAAACACCTTAAAGGAAAGGCTTGATCCTTATTCCAGCAGCACAGTCAGCACACGTTCGCCCGTCCCCATTGAGCCCCAAGGATTTGGGAAGATGTTCTTTGAGATTTTGTGCTAGTACAAGGAGGCCAACGAGTTTTAGCTGAAGGCTGAAGAAGACCTGTTCATTGCCACCTTTGCAGTTCATGCTTTGTTATTTCTACAACAAGGAATGCGGCCTTTGCTTTTCAATATGGTGCACGTCTCTTTGGATTAGAGAGGGAGAACCTGCTCTTGCCTTTAGGGGAATCTCTACGGATGAGAAGACGAACCCACTGTAAGGATGAATCTGTTAGAAACACCCTCAGAAGGTTACCTCTGTGAGAGTTGCGTGGATGGTGGCATAGAACAAAACCAAGGTAGGCTTCAGATCTGCAGCCCAGGCTGACTTGAACAGTGGAAAAGGAAGTTTTTCCTATGTAGGGTAGATAATGTTGTAGCTCTTCTCATAACAAGAGTATACCGTGAGCTTTTATGCTCACCTCTGCATGTATGTGTGTCAGAGCTATCACGAAAGAAACAAATAATTAGGGTGCTACGTTAAGATGAGTCCTTGGAAGAGTGCTTGACCCCAGGGTTAGGAAAAGAAAGTTTGGCTGCTGTAAGCTTTTTGAAAGAGGAAGTCCTGGATTGTTTTTATGTGAGGAAGGAAGAGCTCCACTTAATTGTTATAATTCTCTATAAACATGTTAAAATACAAATGTTTCTAGGATTGTGTCACTAAGACCCCAATTTAGCAAAGCCCTTAGCTATTTGCTTACATCCCCCTGTAGTCAAATCTATCAGTGGGACTTAACCGTGCTTTTGAAGTTAAGCACATATTTAAGTGCCTTGCTGAATTGGGGCCAATATTGGCACAGAGAAATAAAGATTTAGAGGCTAATGACTGAGCTCATTTAGATTAGGGATGGGCAGAATGGATTTGGATAAAGTAAAAACTGGCTCAGAACTTCAGCCTACATGTGAGGCTAACTCACTTCAGGGATTTTTACAGCATTGCAATGGTCTGCCTTTATCTGTATTTTTTAACACGCTGCAGACAGTGGAAGGTGTGCAAAAATCCCCTGCTCGTTACACTCAGCTTGGTGTGAAAATGTCGCTTTAGGAAACCATACACTGCTGGGGCGAGGACAGGAACAGGTGAATCCTGAGATGGACCTGGTAAAATAAACACAGTCAGGGAATATCCCGGGCACCGATGCTGGTTTGTCACATATATATCAGTAATAGAGTGCTCCTTGGGTGCCTTGCACGGCTTTTGTCCAGACAAGCTCATACTCTGGCAAACAATTCCCAGGTGGGTTTGGGGATTTAGGATACACCCGGGATGATGGGAAATAGGCGGTTTCAATGAAGTCACCCAATTTTGGCTGCAAGAGTATGGGATAAGCTGTCCTGTGCCAGGGTTTCATTCTCAGATACTCTATATTGTTTCTTTCCCAAGGAATGCATAGTTTCTGGAGCATGTGATGATTAACCACTGTTAAATGGCAGTACCCATGCAAGAGCTTCTGTAACCCACAATTCTGTAATATGGATGTGATGGGTTCTTTGTCTAAACTTCCTACTTGGAGATATTAATTTCTCTGTCTTAATTCTGCATTTGCAGAACTCAATTCAGGATCGTGACTTCAAAATTCATTGGGATTTACGGCTGACAGTAGCTGATACCAAATTGGAACCAGTAGCTAGAGAACCAGAAATATTTAAATTGGAAACATTTGGTGGCAGTGGTTGTTTTTTTACAAAAAGTGAATGGTTGTATTGTTTGTCACTGAAGTCATTCATATAGAGTTACAGACAGAGAGAGCTGCCCAGATGATCTGCTAACCGAGGCATAATCTGGAGCCTGGAGGGGGTGACTAAAAATGTTCCCTGGCCATTTAAGAAGACCACAAGGGGACTTGTAAACAGAAAGAAGAACATCACAATGAGTGTTTCTTAATGCCTTTGTCTGTGGCGTTTCAGTTCTGTAGGACTTTTAAGCCTAGGCTTGCTCATCTGGTGTCCTGATATGAACTCAAGAAACCAGATTCTTTTTCTCCTTTACATTGATGGAAATGAAAAGCGATGCCACTTACTGCGGTGACGTTCCTCCAGATTTCCCTTTGTGCAAATTGCAAAGGTTTTCTTAGGCTCATCCTTCCCTGTGAAGCCATTCAAGTCTGAATTCAGTGCCGCCTTGATGTGTAGCCCATTGATTCACGTAAGATATTAAATGAAGTAGGTCTGCTATTATTTTATTTTTCCAACTTTCGTGCAAAATGGTTTTCAGATTTTTGCAGGGGTTTTGCAATGGGCAGTGAAGGTTCTCAATACGTACTTCTAAGGATGGCTTGGCGATAGTGCTCGCTTTTTTCCTCACTGAGTCAACTGCCTCACCATGTAGGACATGTAGGGAGGATTCGACAAGACGTCATTCATCATTTACACTCTCACTCAATATCCATGTTCAGATATTCTTGCTAATGTCAATTGGTGACTTACTCGACTAGCAGTGCTGTGAGGTCAATAGTAAGGTGCTGCTCTGCTCGGGGAGCCACAGTGTGTCTGTGGTTTGTGGTTCACAGTCCTGGGTGATTCATGTTGGGCATTTACAAGACAATTGCACATAGTTGTTCTCCTCACCTCATTTCTCTGCAAGTGAAGACCCCCTGGGCACTAGGATATACTGTCCACTTGTTCTTTCACCGTCTCATCCATAGTCTTATTGATCAGTACAAAGCGAAATCAATGGCAGCTTAAATTTGTATGTCAGGCTTTGAGTTGCAGTGGCTGGAAAACATGCGTGAAACCCTTGGTATGGGGCAGGGTGGTTCCTACTGAAGGCCAAGTCACTCGGTGCAGGTCAGCTCTGGCAGAGGATCATCTATTCTGCAGAAGTAATGAGCATCACAGTTGTAGTGCTGATAGACGGGGCGCCGTTTGTTGCATACGAGGGTATTGAGTTGGCCAACACAGAGGTGGAATTCTCCTTCCTCAGCCCTGTCAGCGGCAGTACTGTGTGCACAATGAGGAAATAAAATCTTCCTGAATGTAGGAACTGTTTATGGCTCATCGCGCTCCAGGGAAGGGCCGTCACTAAACAAGCAACCTTAAATTACAAGCAGCGGGCACTTCCCATATAGCACTAGTCTGGGACAGAGAAATGAGTTGTGGAGGTACATAATACTGTCGTTTAATCTGATCTAGAGCTCAGTAGAGACATGTGCAGATGTGCTTCTCTATCAGTAACATGGGGATAACAATACCAGCCCAGGTGTCTCACAGGGGTGTGTCATGAAAATTAATTAGATAATGTCTGCACAATGCTTTGAACACAACAAAACACCACGTACATGCTAAGTCCTGGGCTTACTAAGGTGGATGGCGTTTTGGTGGCTGTTAACCCTTTTTCTAGGAGACGGGAATAGCTTCTTGTAATCCATTTCAAAATACGTATTGATGCATTGCTTTCCCTTCTTTCTGTAACTTTCTGTGTTTCAGGTTCTTCCCTACCCACATGGATGGTGAAATGAGTCAAGGTTTTCCCTCCTCAGAATTAATTTAATGTATTTAAATTAAATTAATTTTCCTTTTCAGGAGGGGCATATCACCTTGTAGGAATCCTTAACACCTCTAATCCAGCACAATGTCTTTGCACATGGAATCATAGAACTGTTTGGGTTGGAAAGGACCTTTAAACATCATCTAGTTCAACCCCCCTGCCACGAGCAGGGGCATCTTCAACTAGACCTAGTTGCTCAGAGCCCAGTCCAACCTGACCTGGAATATTTCCAGGGATGGGGCATCCACCACTTCTCTGGGCAACCTGGGCCAGTGCTTCACCACCTTCAGCGTAAAATATTTCTTCCTTCTACCTAGTCTAAATCTACCTTCATGCTTTAAGACTCTCAACATTTTCCTTGCCCTTTAGCTGAGGGACTGCCCCATACTCACATTTGAACATGTGCTGTAATGTTTGACTAACGTCATCAGAGATGGTGAAAGATTTTGTGTCAACCAGACGTCTCTGTGTATATACAAATAAAACAAAACCCTCTTTTTACAAGTTGTGCTAGCTGTTACAATAATTTACTGTAGGGAGAGCAGACAGTTTCTATCTGGGGAAACATTTTATGGATGGCAGGACAGCAACTGGAGAGATCTGAAATGACAGCATGCTGCTGCGCTTGATAAGAGCTTATCAACACAGCTACACAGCTGATGTTTGGTGTTCCTCCTGAAGTGGAATAAAATGAATGTGTTGATTTCAATCAAATTTCTCAAAGATAAGAGTGTCTATCACCGAAACCCCTCCTCACATGTACACACATGCACACTTATCACTAGCAATATCGAGCACTCCTGGATTCAGCAGATTTAAAATTGGATGGGACATAAGGACTGCTCTTGGAGGGAGAGCGCTCTCGTGGGTGGATGGATGCATGGATGGATGCATGGTGGTACAGGAGCAGGAAGGCCGCAGTGCAGCTGAATATTGCAGAAGAGAAAGCAATTCTGCAGAACTGGCAGGCTCTTCCCTTTTGCCACAAGACCTGTAACTTGCTTTCATTGTCGTCACTGTTATCACTGTCCCTGTCCTTCAGAAGGCGTGACTGAAGGGTGTGCTTGTTGGTGAGGAGCCCTTCACCGAGGAGGGTTCGGTCTACGTAACTGTTGCCTGACAAAGCGATGGGTTTGCCAGTCAGTCAGACACAGGTGCCCGTGTGGAATGAATTAAATGAATCGAATAAAAATACCACTTCTTGTCTCCCACCTAGCTGTGTCCACTACTCCTGCGAAGCCACCGACTGCCAAAAGCTGGAGATCGAGAACGCGCTGCTGAACTGCACCGGCGGTGGGTGGTACAACGGTGCCCAGTGCAATGTGAGCTGCAAGACGGGCTACATTTTGCAAGTCCAGCGAGACGATGATCTCAGCAAGAATCAGGTTGGTTCTGCTGCTTTTGTATGACCCACAAGACAGGGATGAGCAAACAGATGTGGAGAAATTGAGAAATAACCTAGCCTAAACCTGCAAATCTCAGCTCAGCCTTGGGACAAGGCATTATCCAGGTACTTCTCATCAGAATGGGAGCCATCTGATTCTGTAGGAAGAGGTACTGACAGTGAGCAAACCTCAGATGTTCTCCAAATTTAGACATTTTCAACCCAAATGTTTAAATATGTGTCCAGGCCTTCTCTGATCTCACTGGCTCTGCTCAGCCAAACAGTGTTTCTTGAGTTGTTTTTTTCGGGGTGGGGTGTTTGGTTTTTTGCACAATCAATTTCTGGGCAAAATATCTCATTTTTATTCCAGGGGTTGAAGTTAACGGTGTCTTAATTCCTTTGCAGTGTCTCAGTCCCATGAGTGAGGTGTTGAGGAAAGTTATCAATTTCTTTAAACATTAAAAAAACGCAGGTCCTTTGTTCCAGGGGAGGTGGAGAAGGCGTATGTGCAGCACGGCCCAGCCTTGGCGTGCCGTTGGGAGTGGGGTGCAGGGGATACACGGATGCAGGGCAGGCACCCCAGTTTGTGCTCTCATCTCTAATGCTGCCGGATGCCGTGAGCGCGACGTGGGGGTGGTTGCCCCCATGGGCACCTTCTCACGTGTTTTCGGGGCAGCGCACACAGCTGGGGCCGGGGCGGGCGGGGGGCAGGCAGCCCTGCTCACAGCCTGCCTTGTATTTGTGAAATACTGTGTTCTTCATCGGCTCGCGGAGGGGAGAGACAGAGCGGAGGGGAATGAGTCAGCCCTTTCAACTCAATTACAAAACAAATACAGGACCCTGCGAGCTGGGCCTCTTCCATCCTAATTGGCATCAGCACCAGAACCCCAGCTCCAGCTGAGCATTTTTACAGAACAGAAAACAAGTTCTCAAACGAGCCTGAATGGCTGAACCAGGAAATAGTTGGAAGGCATCTGTACATTGAGCACACAGGAATCCCAAACCAAATAAAACAGCCTAAACATGTTTCACCAGCGCTGTGTTATTTGAACGCAAGAACTACCTTTTTGGGGAGACTCGGCCAACTGCACATGGTTTTGCTGTGAGAAGCTTGGTTTCAGAGCCCTGATCAGACTCATATGACAGGAGCGGAGGATTTTAGCACCCTTAGCTAACGTGATTCACTGCCTATTACAACACGCTTCCTCTCACCCTGCTCTACTATTGCACTTCATCGTCTTTGTTTCCACTGATAAAAACCCTGAGGCCAGTGGCTTTGTTTTGCTCAGTCCTGTGTGTTCACTGTTCAGATCAGGGAAGGAGTGGAGCATCTTAAAGATGTCCATGTTCAGCTAAGCACGTGAAACACGTGCTTTAAAAGTTTATTCGTGTGCTTTGGAGATGTGTTGGAATAGAACGGACAGTTTCTTTCACTATCGTCGTGTTTTATTTCTCTGTGTCAGGTGCTTCAAGCCAGAACTTGTAGAACACGTAGGCAAGAAAGGAATTATCCGAGAAAATCCGGAATCCATGGTTTGGATTCCTTGTATTGTGTTGTATTGAATTGCATTGTGCTCCTTCCACAATTGCTTCCCAGCTTCAGCTCCTCTTCTGATCACGAGTATTTGGAGATGAGCTCGGGCATGTGGGTTGTTATCTATGCTCAGAGGGACTTTCTGCTGTGACTGAGGAACCCTGCACAAAGCTGTCGGCTGTTTCAGTGTTGTCATTTAGTTGGATGTTTTGCTTGATTGACCAATTTTAGGGTCTAGAGCTAATTTTTTCTCATTTAGCTGGTGGTGGGGAGGGGCTGCACAAGGAAGAGGGGGAAGGAAAAGAGCTTTGCACATGCTGATGTTTCACACTCTTGGGTAGGAAGGAGGCTGAGGTGAGGTGCAATGTCTCGAAGAGCAGACTGAACATCGGTAGCCCATGGCCACTGCGGGCTGATGAAGATGATTGACAGACCAGTGAAAACACCCTGATTTCACATCTGAACCGCATTTGTCTTCCATATTTCACTGAAAGGCAGGAAAAAAGGGTGAACAGAGAATTAAAAGCAAAATTTTCAAAAGCACCTCAGAGATGTAGGGGCACAAGTCACATTTCAAATCAATCTTTTACATCTAAGGGGTCTTTGAAAATCTTCGTAACAGTTTCTGCACTTTCTGGCCTCTGTGTCTTCTGAAGCCACCATTTTAATCAGTCTTAGGGCAAAACATTCATTCATCTCTGCTCTCTGAGAAGCTCCCATTCCCAAATTCTGTTAAAACTCCATAAATCCACCAAATCCTAAACCCGTCAGCGCTATGTGCAATAGAAACTGCTGNAAAAAAAAAAAAAAAAGCTGAGCTGTTTACAGACTCTTGGGCTCTCTGTTATCCTAATTTGGGGACTCAGCAACAAACAAAAAAAAGGGTTTGCATAGTGATGGAGCAAAACCTGTCATGTCTGTTTCTCACAAAGAAGATCTCGGGATGTTTTAATTTTCCGCTGGTTTCTTCCCACCCCCCTGACAACTCCATCGCTCTTTCTTCTCCTCTCCCCCTTTGTCTTTCACTGCTTTCCTCCCCCTTGTCCTTCGCTGAAAGCCCCGCTCATTCAGTTCCTTGTTGTCATCTCTCCTTGAAGCTACCACCACTGCTGCTCTGGTCAAGAGGTGTTATTTAAAACCCAGCAGCTCCCTAATGTTGTGCAAAGGCATCATCAATCATGCCAGGAAAAGAAAGCGCGGCTCATGTGGGTTCAATTAGAGACACAGTAGTGGGCAGAAGTGGAAGAATACTTAGAGGGGAGGGCACAGCTGTTCATTTTTAAGGAGAGGAAGCTTCACACGTGAAGCATCGCTTGAAGAAGGAACCGGCTGGGATCTTGGGCAGCAGGAAGGAGACATGAATTCTCCCAAGCTGTTAAAAGTCCCAAGAAACAAATCTTTTCTGGCACCAGATTTGTTTAAGTTTGCATCCTCTTCACTGTACCGCACACTGTATCTTTGGAGGCCCTTTTTTTCTCCCCCACCCTCCCTCCTTGCGTAAGCTCTTTTGGAAGGCAGGACATGAAGGGAAGCGGTTGCTGTGATGCCAGTCAAAGCAGCACCAAGTGCCCAAAGTGACAGCTAATAAGCCAGATGAGAAAGCCAAGTGCTTCATATGGACTGCTGTGCGCTGGGTGACCTTGTCAGATCAGACAGGCGAAACAGGCACGTGCCTGCTCAGGCTTCGGGTGGGAGATCTGCAAAGGCAGACGCAGATGCTGCCACAAAGCCCCGGTGCTGGGTCCGACGGCAGCACTGCTCAGGCTGAGTCGATTGGAAAACCCCCCGAGGTGCGGCGTGGCGCTGGGAAGAGCCAAGCTCCTGCTCGGCAGCCCGGGGTCCTGCCCCTGGGCACCGCAATGATCCCACCTTCGGCTGGGACACTGCCAGAGGGAGGAGCTGAAAGCTGGTGGTTGCCATCTGCAATAATTTCCGTGGTAGGGTGGTTGTCTGTGCTTTTGGTCGAAGCCACTAGTCTTTGTCTCCATTGCAGGGAATGTTCTCTGCTACGTTCTGCTGCAGGCATGCATATGCTCTTATTGCTTCAAGTGATGACGTGATAGACATGCTTTAAAATGTGCCATTATTATGTGAGGTCTTGAAAACCTCAGCTTCCATCATACAAAGTGTGGAATAAATTATTGGAAAAAGCTGAGAAGCCAGGGTCTTACCCACATGGGCACAGCTTCCTCAGCCAGTAGGAATGGCCTTGCCAGTGTGCCAGGAAGAGGAAAAGCCATACGGGCATTGTTGGGAAAATTTCATGGGGAAAAACCCAGAGAGGAAAACGTGGAGAGACTAATTCTTTTTTTTTTCCTCATAAAAGTCTAGAACAGGGTCAGAAATAAAATGCAGTGGCAGGATGGCTCTAATGAGGGATCCCTTCCAAGGAGAGGTGACCCTAAGCACCTTGCTTTCCCGGCAGGCTGTAGTGTCCTGCAGCAAAGGCCACAGCTGCAGTTGAAATACCTTCACAAGCGTTAACTTGTGCGAAACATTCTTACCCATTTTCTGTAAAGTGTGACTGTCTTAATTTTTGTTTTATATTCCAGATTCTGAATTTGCACTGTTTATTTGTGTAGAGCTACATCTGATGTGCAAACCTGTCGTTAAAGAAACTGCCTTGTGCACCATGCCGTCTCTCAGCAGCCAGTGTCAGATAGTAGGAGCAATCATTCGTTCCTAAACTAGATCACACCAACACTAATAACTAAATTCTTTGAATAGCATCTCCTATCACTGATAGAACTTCCTTGTGCTCAGCGTGGATGCAGCAAGATACAATGCAAGCTCCCTATCTTTTCCCTAACGTTTGGGCAGCCCCTGCCATCAATAACTTGGTTTTTATGTTTTAACCTCCTGCTCTCAGGGTGCCCAGCAGCCACGCATGGTGCTGGGGTGTCGTTTGACGACAGCATCTGGTAAGGGAAATGGAATCTTTGCTGAATGCTGGAGCAGCCCAGCCTGGAGTGCAAATGTGGAGGTGATGTTGCTGTGTCTATGCGTTATGAAGATGTGGAAATACGCTATATCATCCCTTCTCCTGTGGCCGTCACACTGCAACTTCCTGGAACCACAGGCATCTCCAAGTCATCAACTGTCTACAGAATATATATATACCTTTTTAATGGAGCAGATAATCTGATAAGCAACAAAGGCAGAATTAATAGCCACTGGGGAGCAAAATGGTTGGGAATGAGAACACAGAGTGTCACTTCACCTGAGCGCTCCGAGTATCGCAGAATGTGCTACTTTAAATTTGTAGAAAAGTCATTTTTTTCCATCAGCAGTGCTCCCTGTTTAAATAAACTCCACAGTCTAGAAAAGGGGTTTTGTGCCCACTTGGGAAGTGTCCAGTTTCTCAGCTCTGGGACTGCTTTTTCCATTCTGAATGCAACCATATATCAAAGGGAGACAGGTCTGAACTTCTGTTGAAACCATTAGGGTGTTTTTGCAAAAAGGGAATCCAGGTCCCTTTGATGTGTGCTAGAAAAATTCCCCTTCCCTTTATAAACCCAGATCAATGGTCGGCGGTGCAGATCTCCTGTGAGCGTACCAGCCCTGAATAAAATATTCCCTGGAGGCAGAGGAGTGCTGCTGTACGGCTTGGTCAGATTCTTCACCGGTATCTTCCCCTTCTCGTGTTTGGGTTTCTCACGTTTCTTTTTCCTCTGTCCCTCTCTTTATTCTGGGATGGAGGGAAGAGTCCTACTTTCACATTCTTTAATTCTAGTTTTTAATAGTTTTGCCTTTTTAATTAGAAAGTGGATATATTGTTTATTCTGTTTACCTCTTTGCCAACATCTCTTTGTCCTTTGGTCACCCAGTAAGTTCTTCATTTTAGCTTTGGACGGATGGCTTGTTTGCTTCCCATCCTTTTTTTCCTCTCTCCCTAACACTTCAGGATTTCAATCTGCTGCATTGTTTGGATTATTCCTCAAATGCAGAGAAGTGTAGCTTCGGTGTAGCTGTCATGGTAGAGTGACATTAGCGGAGTCAGAGCACAGGCACTGACTCCATTCGACCTCTCAAGTGCCAAGTGAACGTTTGGGCGGGATGCTCTTGGGTCTGTCCATTGCAAACTCCTCCAGGAAAAAGTCTGTCTCTCGGGCGTGCATGTCCTCGGTGCCAGGGCAACAGGGCCTTGATTTTGTTTGGAGCCTTAGGGCACTCTGACAGTGGAAGCCATAACAGCAGCTGTCAGTATCCGAACACAATGTTGACATGGCCCAGGCCACCTCCCTTGGTACCCCAGCCCAAGGGTGACTGACACCACTTGGGAGAGCCTGGGATGGGAGTCCCGAATGGGTTCATGTCAGGCTGGCTTTTACTTGAAACCCAAGAGCGAGTTTGACTGCTCAGAAATATGTGGGAATCTCTTTGGAGTGGCTGTGTCACGGCAAAGGTGGCAGGATGGGGGATAGCTGTCAGCTCCACACAGCTCAGACTCGCAGGCTCCTTTGTGATGGCCAGGCAGAGCAGCAGGCTTCCCGGCTGGTCTCAGGAGGCCACGCAGACAAGAGTGCAGACTATTTGTAGTGCTCCACTCTTTATATTGAAGCACTTTTCCATCTCACACCGAAGGTGACAAAAATACACCCTGCTTCTCTGACACTATTTCACGTGCGACCTTGGTGTTTTCAGTAGCTGCTGTCCAAATGATGGTGGTGGTGATCCGGCGCAGTTTTGCTTAACTCTTGAGCCAAAATAATGATGGTTATTAGGCTTGAAATGGTTTTGGTCTCTCCCTTGCTGGCTGCGGTGGCTGTAGGCGCGTGTCTTTTTCCAGATGGAGTCCAGCATCACCATGACTTGCACGGATGGGAAGTGGAACAAGCAGGTGACCTGTGAGCCCGTGGACTGCGGTGTCCCAGACCAGTACCATGTCTACCCTGCCACCTTCAACTGCAGCGAGGGAACCACCTTTGGCAAGAAATGCTCCTTCACTTGCCGGCCTCCTGCTCTTCTGAAAGGTATTGGAGGGTGTCTGTGCAGTGGCCTGGGGATAGCTGCACAACTATCACAGACTGTTCCTGGTAATATATGTTACTGCTGCTGTTGTTTTAGAATTATTCATGATATTTTAAGTATGAAGAATTATGAGACTCTATGGGAAGGTTTATTTATATTAGAAGTTAAGTTCCTTTGCATCTCTTTATTACCTTCCTTTGACCTTTCCTTGATCACGGCTGGCCAGGCAGTAATGACAGTGAATATTACTTCCATACAACCAAAACATGGAACAGTCATGGGGATAAATCAAATTGAACTCTCTCATCTTCTTTCTCATGCCTTCCCTGTTTTCTGTGTCTGTCTCCCTTCCATGCCTCCTCCATGTATTTGGAAAGACGGAAGACTGAAAAGTCCCATGTCCCAGTGGCACAGTCCCCCATCATTGTTTTTCTTAATCTACCCATCACCTCTCTCCTTTTCCACGCTCATCTTGCTCTACGGATGACCTTTCTCTCCTCATCTTGTTTGGGACTGTCTACATTTTTTTTTTTTTCCTTAAAAATAACACACTCTGCTGCCTTCTTTCCTTTTCTCCCCCATCTTCTTCCTGCTGCTTTTCTGCTGGCATCCCCATCATCTTCTCAGCGCTATCAATTCTTCTGCTCACTGGGACATTACCCTTTTTGATCTGGTCCTCAGGAAACAAGAAAAGATATCATTGTTAATTTGAAGGAACATTAGAGCCAAATTAACTTGTCATCTTGCAGTAGAGTAATCTTAACTGTTGTTGTCAACTCAGGTACCAATGCTGTATAAGCTTTTTTATACATGTGGTATCGCCTTTTCTGCTAGGATTCATTTCAAACCCCAGAAGAGGCATAGGAAGTATTCTTCATTTCAGTGAAAGGATATGTTGATTTCTTCATATATAACCTAATTGCTTAATTCTTTTAACTCTGACTTAGGAGGGTAACCAGAAGCAGCCAACACACAGTCAAAGTTAAGACTACTCAAAGGGGAGTTTTTTCTCAAAGAATTCCCTTTTTCTGTTCATGCACTCAGAAGGTCATCTTCAACAAGAGGTCTTTTTTCATTGAAAAGGCCTGGTTTTTTGTTTTTTTTTTTTTTTTG